>PVKH010035168.1:0-11757 GCA_004027955.1 Chaetophractus vellerosus | reverse complement strand
GAGCATCAGCAGGAGGGAGGCAAGGGGGCAGGTGACTGCTAGACTCTAAAACACAAGGACTCCACTACTGGCTGTTTGTGATGCACCTGGAATTTTAAAAACTTACTTTCATGGTTTTAAAAAGCAGAAAAAAGTTCCCTCTTGGTGGATGTATTTGTCAGCAAAGGGGTGCCTCTGCAAATTACCAATGATCAGTTGGTTTTTATAAAGGGTTTATTTGGGGTAGAAGTTCACAGTTGCCAGGCCATAAAACATAAGTTTCTTCCCTCACCAAAGTCCATTGCCACGTGTTGGAGCAACACAGCTGCCGACGTCTGCCAGGGTTCAGGGTTCCTGGGTTCCTCTCTTCCCGGGGCTGCGTTTCTCTCCAGGCTCAGCTCCTCCGCTTGCTCCACAAGGCCAGCTGTAGACTCTCAGGCAAACGGCTCACTTGTCTTCTCCTGGGGCGTTCTCTCCAACATCAGGACTGCTTCTCAAACACTGCTTCTCAAATCTGCCCCCGTCTTTGGCCTTACCTTTTATACCTGAGACCACAACCACCAAGGGGCGGGGCTCAACGCCCTACTGACGGGGCCCAGTCAACGCCCTAATCATAACCCAATCATGCCCAGATGAACAGATCAGTTTACAAGCATGATTCAATATGGATTTTTGGAATTCATAATTACATCAAATGGCTACAGTGGAGTTTTTAAATTCTGCTAACATCAAGTACAAGTTAATGCCCCTCCTTGCTGGAAATGACTATAAATCATTTCCCTTAGGTGGATTTTTTTTCTTATTGGAGAAGTAGGTTTACAGAAAAATCATGCAGAATATACAGAATCCCCATATACCCCCATGGTTAGAGAATATCAGTATAATTGCACTACTGATTAGCCCATGGTTGGCATTAGGGTTCTCTGTGTTGTACAATCCTGTGGGTTGTTTTTCTCTTCTAATTCTAGTAACATGGAGGCAACCTACACCTTACCCTTTTAACCACATTCAAATATACAATGCAGGGCTGTTAAGTAAGTTCACAATTTGTGCTTCCATCACCACCACCCACTACCCAAACTTCCGTCACCCCAACCAGGAGCTCTGCACCAATTAAGCATTAACTCCCCACACCCTACCCCACCCCAGGCCCTGGCCAGCTGTGTTCTCGTCTCTGACTCTGTGAATTGCTTCTTCTGACTGTTTCAAGTCAGTGCACTCACACCGCATCTGTCCTGCGTGTGACTTACTTCACGCAACGCGATGTCCTCGGCGTTCGTCCGAGTTGCTCACACCAGGACCTCATCCCTGTTCATGGCTGAATAATACTCCCCTGCCTGGGCGGGCACCTCTGTGGATGTTCGAGCGTGGACGCACTTGCTTGGCTTTGTGGTGGACCGCCACGCGCCGGTTTTAGGGACGCGTGTTACAGTTTCCAACTGCGAGGAAGAAATCTTACGTCTAATTTATAGTGAATGGCCCTTGGTGCCCAGCGAAGTGGATCGTAGGGTGTGCCCCAGTGACTTAAAACCCGGGGCCCGAGTGGGCTCACGGGGCCCGCGCAGTGCAGCGGAGCCGGCGGAGAGCGCCGCCCGCCGGAGCCAGGGCGTCCTTAGAAATGTGTGTTGGGAAGAGTGCCTGCCACACAAGCACGGGAGGGCGGCGCTCTCAGAGCAGAGGGAAGTGGGCCTTCACGCCCGGAGCTGCTGTTCCGCACCAGAGAGGACGCTTCAGAAGGCCAGGCGGTGGGTGTGGCAGGCCCACCACCTCTGGCCACCGCCACGCAGCTGCCCGTCGCGCGGATGGCGTCACGGGTAATTCGTAAACAGCTGATTGTGGTTCTGTCTCAGCGAAACTGTGTTTACACAAACAGGTGGCGGCCGCATGCAGCCCTCGGATCCTAGCTGGCCCGGCCCTGCTCTACATAGAGAAGGAAAACATATGCCTTGGGAATTTGGTGTCAATAAAAATAAAATGACATGAAATGTTAGGCCTGGTGAAATCTACTTTTCCCTAAAAGCCTTGAGCCAATTAAGAGCTCTAAGCCACTGGGGCCAGTTTGTATAACTCTCTTGCAATCAGTAGTAACACAGAGCGTCTCAAAAGTAATTTCTAAAATTTGAAATACATTAAGATCTTAGAGGGATTATGCTTAAACTTTTCTGAATTAAAATGTAGGGTATTGTGCAAGAATAGCCCAAAATAGGCACTGTGTACAGCAGGGGAAGCATAGATGGAGAGGTGAAGAATTTTCTTGTTTGGTTTTTGTTATTATTACTGAAATAATGAAAATTCTCTAATGACTGAAGTGATGAATGCACAGCTATGTGATTGTACCAGATACCATTGATTATATACTTTGGATGAATTGTATGCTTTATTAATAGGTACCACTAAAATTGATTTGTTTAAAAAAATGTAGGGTATTTGTACCATAAGCTTTGGATAGACCTTTTAAAAATATGTACATGAGATTTGGGGGAGGAGGGTGGTTAAATAATCTTCAAGCTCTTAAAGCTTAGCTAGCATTCTCGAGTGAATTTTAAGTACAGGCACCTGTCGGTGATCATGCTTTAAAGACCGGTGCCATTGTCAGTAGACTCTAGGTTGACCAACCAGGGACTTATACCAGGTATTTTGCACCCTGGTGCTGGCCTGCTTAGCTGCAGAAAGCCAAGATTGTCGTCCCGCTGCCCTTTGTTTCACTCATTCATTCACTCGTTCACTTGAGCGGCTCCGGGTCCCCAGGGGGAGAAAGCTCAGGCTGCCGCCCCTTCCTGGAGATGGCGGCCTCGTGAGGACACAGCCTTCCGTGATGGGACACAATTCCAGGAGCGACGAGGCCTCTGCAGACTCGTCGGTTGAGGGGTCCCGTTGAGATCGGGGCCTTAGAGAAGGTGCCGGTCCAGGAAAGGAACGGTCAAGAGGACACAAAACACCTTTAAAATCCGTAATTTTAGGAACAGAAACTCGCATCTGTTTTCTTAATTTCTAACTAATATTTTTAAGTAGAAGGAAAGCATTGGCTTTGCGGGGTAGAGCTTTTGTTTGTCCCTTTTGCTGGTGAAGTGAGCAGTTTGCTCAGGATTCCTGTGTGTCTGCTGAGCTGTGGCCCTGGCCCCGCTGGGGGCAGCTCAGTCGGAAGGTCCTGGGCCTTCGCCCCACGCCATCGCCGCCGGCCGCCCTGTCGGGCCAGATGGGCAGGGATATTCTCAAAGCCGGGGGGCCGCACACCTGGGCTGCCCGAGTCCCCCTGAGGACGTGGGAGGACAGAGGAGGGCGGGCGTGGCAGGGCCTGGGGGTGGCGTAGGGCCTGCGCGTGTAGCCCCCCGAGTCCACGCCTGCCCCACCCCTCAGGCCCGGGGGTCCCCTGCTCCCTGCCCTTGCTCTCTGCACGGTGACTGCTCAGTGGCGTTGACGCCGTCGGTGTCCGCCACTCACTCGGAAGGTAAACGCTGGCGTGGGATGAGACAGCGAGAAGCCATCCGGACCCACCCAGAGGGCAACCACGGGGACTCCGGCGACACGGTGGCGCCTCTGCTCCCCACTGGTCACGTGGCAATGTATGGGCTGACAAATTTCATTGCAAGAAAGCCGAGCTTTCTCTGCTAAGGTGCAGTGAAAGGTCCTCGTCGGCTCGCTGTTATCACTCCCTAGACCTTCCCGACCATCCTCCAAGGAAGGGACGTGGAGGCCGCGGTGCCGCCGGAGCCCTGTGCCGTAGCTCTCCAGGCACCGCGGCCTTGACTTCCCGGCAGCGCCGCGCCGAGGCGTGGTATCGCCATTCTCACGCGAGAGGCAGGGCGAAGGACCGTTTGCTAAGCTCCCACAGTGAATAGTCACTGGCAGGGATCAAGGTGGCCCAAACGGTGCCGTGCACGCGCTATTCCCCAGCTGCTATTGCCAGATACGGTAGTGAATTAAGAGCGTCTGCAGTTCTCATTATCAGTCTTGTGCACCCATGTACACATTCATAAAGAACCGGCTCTTATTCTTCATAGCTTTCTCAAGGCTGCTTGTTAGAGGAAGGTCTTACTTTTTCTTTACAATGTTCGTTAATAATTTAGAAATGAATGCTACCCCAGACCTGCCACTCTTTTCTTCCACATAGGGTGCATTTGTAATGTAAATAACATCCAGCCAATCCCTGCTTTTCGCTGAAGTACACTGTCTTCCAAGCTTTACTTTTCTCAACTGTAAAACGGGAAGAAAGGTACCTGGCTTGCAGAGTTATTCCTGCAAGTATTTAAATGTACGGTTTGTAGAAATGTGAGGGATGTTTGTTTCCCATCAGCTAAAACAAATACCACCCAGTGGGTCAGCTTAGCAGCAGGAATTCACTGGCTCTGGCTTCACAGGTGACAAGGCTCCTTCCTCAGACATCTGGCGGGCGGGCAGTCCTTGTCCTTGGCTTTTTCGTCACATGGCCACGCACCTGGTGGCATCTCCTCCCACTCGCAGCTTCCGGCTGCTTCCCATGGCTTCCTCTCCGTGTCCAGCTTCCTTTGCGTACCAGGACTCCAGCCCTATGGGATGAAGACCCACCGCCTTCGGTTTGGACTCACCTCAGCTGATAACATCGTCAAAGGTTCTATTTGCAAACGGTTCACACTCACAGGACCAGGGTTTGGGACCTGAAGGAGGCTTTTGTTGGGGATGAAATCACTGTAAAATCTCCATAGAAACATTTATTTTAGGATCACTTTCTTGAACATAGACTTTTTTAAAAAAAAGTATACAATGAACAGCATGTTATAAAAGCAAAGCCAAAAGAGCTGTGTCTGTAAAATCATACAACTGTGTGATCTGTGTCCTACCACATGGCGTAGATATGCCAGGGCAGATAGCTTACGATTAATTCCACACTCTCATAAATTTTATCTTGCATTTCTGCACCTAATGAAAGGTGTCTCCTTACATTCAGAAGGTTTGGGGAGGGGGTGTAAGATGATTTGGAAGATAACCTCCTTTGAACCAGCTATCTAGGAAGACAAATTGAGGTCTTTTTTTAATCTCCTGGTAAATTTATTTAAACTAAGCATTCCACAGTAATTCCACTGCCTCTAAAATTGCACTCAGAGGCATTTCAGAAAGAGCCAGTTTAGCATTTTAGTATCTGAATGCCTCTAAACCTTGGGGAATTGCTGCCTACTGAATCTCCAGTTAGCTTATTTTCCTTTTCTCTTGCCTCCCCCAACCTGCAACTCTCACAGCCTTGAACTAGGGAAAGTTGCAAAACCGCTTTTGCTTCGGAGGAGCTCCTTGTGTGATGTAACTTCCCGGCTTCTCCCCCTTTGCCTTCCCTTGAAGTGCCGGAACGGCTGGTGAGAGCTCCGGCTAGGGGTGTGCAGCTGCTCTCCACCCAGCCGATGGCGCGGGCAGGGGGCTATCACCGCCACTCGTAGGAAACCGGGGCTCAGAAGTGGAGTGACCGGGTCGAGGCCCGGCTCTCACCTGTCCCCTTTGCACTTTTAAGAGCTGGAACTGCGGTGGTGCGGTGAGTGGCAGCGCCGGGCAGGGAGGGTTGCCCTGCCCTGGTGCCTCGCTCCTGGGAAGCCTGGAGGAGCGGCTGTTACTTCCATGGCAGCCCTCTCGCCATTCAGGGCGGTGCTAATCGTGTAGATATTGCGGGAATGTTCCATAACCCCATTGGCTGTTTAGAAATCTGAGCTAGAATGGGATTTCACTCTGAGAGGTAGGTAGGGTGCTGAAATAATCTATGAGTCTCTTTCCTCTCCCAGCCGGGCTCTCTATCCCAACTCTGCCTCCCTTGCTTTTTTCTGTTATTTCACAAAATGCTTCTAAAATCACCCAAGGGATGCTTCAGAGTCAGACTGGCTTCCATGAGGCATTCCACATGCTGATCAAATTTTTCTCTTGCTCTCTCAATTTGATTAAATACAGGAAAAAAAAAGAAGAAAACAAATAAAGGTGCCCTTTAGCCATTCGGAGCCCTTAGTCTGCTGTTGTTTTTTTTCCAGCCAACTACAGAATCCAGCCGTTGGCGCCGAGTTCCTCGTCACAGCCACAGTTCCTCAACTTGCAGTGACTTAGCCATGATATCTCTAAACCGCAGAGCGGGGCAGGGCGTTGGAACGTAAGGAAGCCGCGGGCCAGTCACCCCAATCGTGGGTCCCAAGCCGGGCCCTCCCTCTTAGTGGGAGAGCAGTAGGGGCAGGGCACCGCTTTGTTTTTCTTGCTTTCCTTTTCCTGCCTGTGTGTAACTTGTGCACTGAAGTTTAGATTTTACCTAGTATAAATGATGCAAGTAAAATTATCTTTCCTCCTATTAACCTGAGAGACCAGGC
The DNA here is from genome assembly GCA_004027955.1 of Chaetophractus vellerosus. Taxonomy (NCBI): domain Eukaryota; kingdom Metazoa; phylum Chordata; class Mammalia; order Cingulata; family Chlamyphoridae; genus Chaetophractus; species Chaetophractus vellerosus. The sequence goes on along the minus strand of PVKH010035168.1, from coordinate 5,470 downwards.
AAGTGGTTCTATTGTAATGACGTTTGTGAATTAAAACTGATCTAGACTTTTATTCCTATCTATTCTGTGTTCAGTGGCCATGAGTTTTCTAAATACTATTTAAAGTGTTTCATGAAGAAATGTCCCGAGTTGGACCATGATAGAGTTTTCTTCGGACCAAACCAATTTGGAGGAAACGACCAGTCTCCAAGGAGAGGAATTTAAGCCTCTCATGGCTAGATTTGAGCTGAGTAGCTCTCTCCTTTGGCCCACAAGTAACTCCCTAAATATTTAAACTTCTCAAACTATTCTCTGGTTTAGGTTAAAAGTTCAGAGATTTGTTTTCTGGAAGGAGGAAACATTACATTTCTAGTTGCCTAATACTGCAAGCAGGGGTGGAAAGAGGAGGGTGGAAAAAAAACGGAAACTGTAGGAAGGGAGAGAAGAAGGTGCTTGGTTATTCTGTATTTTCCACACAGAGCTGCTCAGTTATAGCACAACTCACCGGCACAGGGTTATTCGACACATTCCCTACAGAGTGCCCTTTCTCGGCGCTCACTTACCCCACGCTGCCCGGGCTCAGGACTGACGTTACACTGGCAACTGCTCTCCCTGTGTTCAGAGCAGCGTCAGCAAGAAGTTCTGTCACTGGCATTTGCTGGCTCGTTTCAATCCCAAGAAGACATCACAACAGATACTGAAACCATCTGCAAGGGTAGACTTGCAGTTTTAAAATCATACATATTAAAATATTGCCTTTTTCACTCTCATTTAATAAAACAAATGAATTTGGACATTTCACATGAATCTTCTAGGTTAGCCTTATATCATTGCTAGAACAACTTCTTTGATGGACCTAAAACAGTTCTCCAGAGCAAAATGTCACCACTCTGCTCTCAGTAGCTAGACACAGCACGGTGGCCCCACTCTGATCTCAGTAGCTGGACAGAGCACGGTGGCCCCACTCTGGTCTCAGTAGCTGGACAGAGCACGGTGGCACCACTCTGGTCTTAGTAGCTGGACAGAGCATGGTGCACCACTCTGAGCTCAGTAGCTGAGCAGAGCACGGTGGCCCCACTCGGGTCTCAGTAGCTGGGCACAGCATGTGTCACCACTCTGATCTCAATAGCTGGACAGAGCACGGTAGCCCCACTCTGATCTCGGTAGCTGGACAGAGCACATGTCACCACTCTGAGCTCAGTAGCTGGGCACAGCATGTGTCACCATTCTGGTCTCAGTAGCTGGACACAGCATGTGCCACCACCCTTGTCTCAGTAGCTGGACATACAGCACTTTTGAAATCTATCCCTGGAGGTTGTCCCTGGAAATGTAGGCTCGGGGCCCAGCCCATTCCACACTGTGAGGGAGGTGGTTTCTCTCCTCCTGTAGTTGAACCTTTAAGTCTTGGTGGTCTCCACACGGCAACGCCACCCCACCGCAGGGGGGCTGTACTCCTGGGGAGAGGCAGTACAGGGTCAAAGGCTTCCCTCCCTGCTCGACCACGGATTGGCCTGGAGTCCAGGGAGGACGACCCTCCTCAAACAGTCATTGAAAAGGTGCTCAGTAGCGCGAGGGGCTTCGTAAAACTGGACGGTAGGGAATAACCTGTTTTCTAAAGAAAGTCCTGGGGGAGAACTTGCTTATATTCAGGTCTACGCCACATTTTGTGACCACCCCCTCCCACTTTTTGGAAGGTGGATCGTTTTGTTATCTTTTAAGGACTGCTGTTCCTGGGTTCAGCAGGGGGTTGGCACTCACTTTTAGGAGACTGTCGTGAAAAGCTACAGTTTAAAATCATCTTTAAAGACTCAGGTCGCCTGAGACAAGGTCAGAGCCAACAGTGACCGCGGCCCCCAGCTGATGACTGTCTCCTTGGCCCAAGGAGGAGGGTGGAATAAGGATTTGTTTGGAATGAGTTCAGCTAAATGATTCAATTCTGTGCCTTATTTGGGAACAGAAACCATGAATTTCCTGCTAAGGTTTGGGTTAGAAAAACGAGGAACACCTACTTTTTTCATTTGTCGTCATCTTCTCTTACACCCTCTGGATTCTCTGGATACTTGTTGGATCGGCAGGCCCTGGTCTGCTTTCGTCGCTTCTGTGCTCTCGTGGATTCTTTACCGTGCAGCAGTGGTGCCTGTGGATCACCTTTTTCAGCTTTAGAAGAGTGCTTGGCACTTTTCCAGTATCTCAGTTAGACACTGAATGTGAGGTGTGACCCCGGCACACACACGCATATTTATGGACAACGGCTCTGCAAGGTTTCTTGAAATGGGCTGACATTTTTCATGGAGGAGGAAGCATGCTAAATAGTGCTTATTACGGGATAGAATTTGGGGATTGGTAGAGCTGCTATTTTCTAGCTCTGCACATGGGATCAAAAGACAATAGCATGTACTAGTAGTATGACTCCCAGCACGTTTTGAGTTTTGGGGGCCTTCGTTCTTTCTTCTAGACAATGAGTGTGCCAATATCTCCCTGGGCTGTTCCCACTGAAAAGCTCTGCAAAAATACTCTGAAAGTACTAGTTTTAAAACACCTCTTTTTTTCCTTCTAGTTTCTGAAGAGCTCATTAGTTCACGATGGGGAACCACGTGGGAAAGCGAGAGTTGAATGCTGAGAAGGCCAACAAGGTAAGAAGAGAGCTGAGCTTAAAAGCCCAGTGGTCCTTAAAAACACATGTTTAATTTTTGCTGTTAAGCACAAGCCCCGTGGTATATAATAGGGCAAAAGTACAGGTGTTAGCTACCATAGCCCCTCCCTGACAGCTGGGTGGAGGCTTATGCAGGAAGATGGCTTGTCATCTCAAAAAAGAAAAGAAAAGAAAAGAAAGAAAGAGAATTTAAAGAAGATGAAAAGGCCCATTCCTTGCCCATTTTCTGTGATTAGCCCTAGATGTCCAGGACTGTTCTTACAGAAAGATATTATAAAGTTCCTTTGTTCTTATGCAAAGGAAGGTTTGTTATTTCAACATCACCTGTTTTTGAAATAGGAATATTCCCTAATTTCCCTCTATCTCATCAGCTGCTGCTGTGGAGGAGCTTGGAAATTTAAACCCATGGAGTAAGGATGAAACAGTCTGATGTTCTGTCCCATCAGAGTCGCATTCTGTGTGCTTCCCCCAGCCTCCTGTTGGCTCCTGCCACCCTCCCCCCGCCTTTCCCCGCTGGGGGAGTTTGGCTTCAGCTCCCAGTTGCTCCCCTGCATTGGAAAACAGCTCCTCTGAAGCCTGGCTGCTAGCTATGGGGCGGAAATGACCTAGGACCCTCCTGCGCCGGCTGCCCGGCGCCCACCCCGCGCCTCTCCTCCTTCTCCTGCAGGGCCCATCCCTCCTGTGCTGCGCTCAGCAGGCCCTGCAGGAGCTCTTCCGCTCCCGTGAGGCCTGCCCTGGCTGCCGGGCTCTCCTGGCACCTCTGCGGGCACGCCTCCTTCGCTGGAGGCAGGCCCTAGCATGAGGCCGCCACCCCAGGGCCTCTACAGTCTCACTGCACCCAGGGTTTCTAGCGTTAACCCATGGCCCTTCCTGGCTTTTACGTAGAAAGTTTGGAAAACACAGATGGGCAATCGGGAAACACACACACGTTGAAAGTTCTCCGGAGCTGCCCGGCTGTTGAGAATGAGTCTAGCATCACGTTCACAGTTTCCCACCTTATTTTGCAAGCGTCGGCCTCCTGCATTTGACCGTGACTCTAAATTGGCCTTGATTGCGCGCAGGAGCCCGGGCAGCGATTCTCCGCCTCTGTCCTCCTGAGATGCGCTCCACGGGCAGCAGATTACCCTCTCCGTCCAGGCAATGAGCCTGACGCCGTGGCCAAAACTTTGGCTCCATCCTAATTTGTAGGGGAAAAGTCAATTATGCAACTTCTTTGGTACTTGAACTCACCATAATATTATATTTGTGTTCGGACTCCATTTTTATAGCAGCCAAGTGGATAATTTTTTAATAATGTGCTTCAAATCATCCGTGTAGTAACTGAGTGACTAAATACTATTTATGCTCACACTTTATCTTAGAGTTATAAACAGTTTTATTTAGTTTTCTGCCTAATGATTTCAGGTCCAAGGTGAACTCGAAGGGATTTACATTTTTATAAGTAGCTATTGGTTTGTAATCCCGTCTTCCTCTTTGAAAGAAGGACCCATTTTATAAGTACATATATGGTTCTAGTAAATACTGAATGGGGAATGACTCATCGTTTCATATAACTCAAACTATGTTACTAAAACCTCATTGTTACAATTAATATTGACCTCAAGCAGTTACTATTTACTTAGTGTGAGGGATATGGATTTGGACCTAGTATCTGCACCAGAAGGAGAGAGTCTAACTAAAAGTGAAAGTGGAAAAAAACAGCCATCCCCAGAGCACTCTCGGCTGTTAAACATTGCACGGCTATTTTAAGTCCTAAAATGACTGATTTGCAACTCCTGTTTTTAAAAGCCTTTCTGTGGTTTCGTTTCTTTCCTGTTTGATCGGATAAAACACTACAGTATTTTCAATTTGTATAGCTCTATCAAATTAAGAGTTTTGAGCTATAGGAAAACCTATACCTATGCATTTCTTTTCACAAATGTGATTTTTTAGAGTTGTTATGATTTAAAGCAAATGAAAAATTGGGAATTAAAAAACCGTGGTTGCTGCAGGCAGTTTTACACGTGCGAGGAGGCCCGGGTTTGCAAGGTTGCTAAGGCAGGTAGCACAGGAGGGGCTGGCGTCAACAAGTACTCAGCAGCTCACGGTTTCGCGGGCCGCAAGCCCCAGATGGAGGCGCTGGCAAAGCCACGCTTTCTCCCCAGGCCGGCAGCGCCCCAGGCCCTGGGCCCCTCGGCCCGCAGCTCTGCCTGCTCTCGTGCGAGCTCAGCCTCCTTGTGTCTGTCCTGCTCTCCTGTCTTCCGGCCGCTCCTGCGGCCTTCTCTGACTGCGCCCACACTTCTGCTTCTGGAGGACTCTGCCCCACTGACTGGGCCCCGCCTTAACAGGATAATGCCCTCCCCAGGGCCAGGGCCAGCGGGCTCTCCCGCAGGAGTGATGAGAACACGCCTCCTGCGGAACTGCTTGTCCAGCCCACCGCAGAGTTCCCCTCTTAGCTTGATGGAAGATATTTGGTGGCTTTCAAAGTCAGTGTTCCGTGGTGTCCCACGACGTGGGAGGGCGGACAGCCCCGAAGCGGCCCCGCCCTGTCACCTGCAGCCCCCTGAGGCCCCCTTTTCCCTGCTTTGGTTTGCTGCAGGCTGCCGGGTGTCCTGAGAGGCGCTGCAGAGGGGCGTGTGCTCTCGTCCACCCCTGCCCCCCCCCCTGCCCCGGCGCCAGGCCTGCGGGCTCTGCCCACTTCTGCCCTCCCTGAGCAGGCTCGGCAGAGTGAAAGGGGAGGGCCTGACAGAAGACACAGCTTCGGGATTTCTCTAATGCGCTCATCTTGCGTTGCCAGTGGTGCTTTGCCGGGACACTGGCCGTGGGGTGGAGAGCCTGGGGGGGCCAGCGAGAGAGCGG
>PVKH010035167.1:0-11792 GCA_004027955.1 Chaetophractus vellerosus | reverse complement strand
TTTTTTCTGCCCGATATTGGGCAAACTCAGAAAATGACTTCTCTTGTTTTTCCAACTGCAAAGTGACCAAATTATGTCTGAAGGAAGTAATGAAAAATAACATAAAAAATGAAGCAGAGGATAAAGATATAATTTAAAAAGGGCTGTGGTCTTATTGATAACAATTTACTTAACATGGGACTTCTTTCTTTCAAAGTTTCACTGAAATTAGAGTTTGAAAAAGCAAAATGTATTAATATGGCACATTCCTCCAAGCTGTTCCTTGTCAGATATTTGGAATTTAAAATTATATATTTTATTATCTTGCTCTGTATTTCAATTTATTAAAAACATGTATGTAAATTCTGCTTACGGCTATGGAATAGATTAGATGGACTTCTTTTTAGCTTCTCATCCCAATATATTTTAGAAAGTGCCTCTTTATTGTAATTAAATTTCATGATGGTTTTTTTGGTATATTTCAATGTTGAGATAAACAATAGAGCCATTCTATTTAAAAGTTTGGAGGGGCCTGAAAACATTTAGTCTACCCAAATCACTTTGCAACTGATGCTGGAACCTAGCACGTTTAAGTAACTTATCCGTGGTCACAACTGCAATTAATGGCTACACAGAGAATGAAAATTCTTTTTCCTAGCCCAGTGTTCTTTTCACTAACCATCACAAATGGAAAAAAGATAGAAAGCTCTCATTTTTGCTTTGAGTCTAGCTTATTTTCTATTGCCCTATTCATTTGTCCATGTATACCAAAATCACTTAAATGAAGAAAAAATTGGCAAATGAACATGTAACTAAAAGCAGCTTATCTGAAGTGGTTATTGCAGGTAAGCTCCTGTTCAAATGCACATAACTAATAGTTTTATTGAGCACTTATTATATGCAGATTGACTTATGAGTGCTTTACATTTTTATCTTAATAGTTAACCCTCATTATAACCCTATGAGGTTAATTTTGTATTATCACCTTTTTCAGGTTAAAAATAAATGGGATGGGAGAAATTAAGTAGCTTGTCTAAGGTCACAGTTAATAGATGGGGGAACCAGGATATGGTTTGTAAAGCCAGCTACTTCTAAAAGAGTTTGAGAATTTTCCAGTCTGTAGTTTAACGCTCATCAAGCCACCAACCAGACGTTTCACACCCTGAATTGATCTCAGTAGGCTCCTTTGGCTATCCCCCAGCCCAGCCTTACACAAGGGAGGCTTGGGTGGCAGCTAATGACAGATTATGGAAACCTATTTGGGAATAATGTTACTTTCAGGCAGTTTGAATGCAATTACTATTACAAAATACTACATTTTGAGGTAAATTCATAAATTACTTATTTGTATATTTTAAAATTTGATCACTTGGTTCAATATAAAAGAAATCTAAAACACTTTATAAACTGCTTATTGACCTCTTACAAAACACCATTTAAGTTAAGTATAAATATACTGGAAACATATGAATGACATTTCCTCGAAATGCACTGGCTTTAAAAATTGGAAGAGTGGACAAAGCATTTTATGTTTGCAAAACCCCAAATGTTTGAGAAAAATAGCTTTAAAACATTTTATTGACTCTAAATGCTACTGAGCATATGCATTACTTAAAAATAGGTATTGTATTGAGTCATAAACCGTATTGCATATGTCTTTAGACTCTTCAAGGGGCATTGTTCTTTGCAATGAGTACATCTTTTATGTTCTGGAATGATCTTCTCCCAACTCTGCTCATAGCCAGTTCCTTCATTTTTTTACTTCTCAGATTAAATGTTACTTTCCCAATGAAATAGTTGAGAGAGCCCTATTTAAGATCTTCAGTGGTCTCAGTTATTCTTTTATCCTCTTTAATTCCTTTATCATACTTATTAGAACTTTTAATATATTTATAGTTTGCTTAAAATTTAAAAATTTATCTCTTCCACCGCAGGAGTTCTATTAAAAGGGGTGATGTCAGTCAACTTCACAGTTGCCTACTCAGTGCATAGAATTGTGCTTGGCATTGAACAAATATTTTTGAATAAATGAGTAAATGTTTGAAGGCAGAAAGAAGAGCAGGCTCATATGTTGTGTGTGTTCATTGTATTTAGCAAGAGGAGGCATCTTAAACAAATTATGGTGTCTCTGCTAAGAGGGAAATTTACTTTAGATGAACTTGAGCCAGTGGCAGCTGGTATAACACCATATTCTGGTTCCTCACTCACGATATGAGCTTGAAAAAAAAATCTATCTTCTGGAAGGGGTTTCATGAAAGCCAGAAGATATCTCAATAAACTGTTTATTGCCATACTTACAGATATGATTCTCTAATTCCTGGAGAGAAGCAGCAGATTGAAGTAGAGGCTCCTGTACTAGAGGACTAAAACACTGCACTTAAGTAAGGCACCTCTAGCCTTCCATGCAGCCAAGCAGCAGGAAGGGGCTGAGCAGGGCAGTTGAGGAAGTGTGGGGTATGTGTGTGTGTGTGTGTGTGTGCACACGCATGCATATGTGAATCATGGAAAATTTCGTGCACCTTGGTTCATTTCTGAACACACTCTTTCTGTTGTGAATTGGGCATGTTACAAATGAAATATTTGGAAATATCATCTTTATAGACTGATATAATAATCCTGAATTTTGCAAAATTTTTGGCCATTATTTTTCAGTAAAGTTTATTAGCTATATGACCTTGCTAAAATTTAGGTTAATTGTATCAATAAAGATCTTAACTTGTTTATTTGTAGTCTAAATTATTTTTCCTAAAATGGAAAACTGTTACCATTTAAAAAGTAACATAGGGTGATAAAATGGGAATTTATGGTATAACTCATAGATCTAATATATATATATATTAGGGCTTTTATTAAAATTAATGTATTTTATTAATGCATAATCTTGAGTGGGGGAACCACCTTTTCCTCCCTCAGGTTTTCAAGCAAAAGGGCTCTTTGGCTTAGAGCAATACTGGGCCTGTTTTCCCAATACTCAATCACATGCTTCATCCCCATCGGAGGACTGAATTATTTGCTGTGTTTGGTAGAAAGAGTTATGTACATACAACTCGCTTCCATATTCTCTATTTTGGTGCCAGCCTCTAAAATTCACATATTTTGGCACCTTCCCTCCAAATCTTGCCAGTAGGGGCCTTGAATTTTTTCCGTCCATGCAAGTATGCTTAATTCTGGTTTGAAGTGTTAAAAGCAGCTAGATGTAGAATTACAGCAAATTCTCTAAACAGCTTTTCATTAATAATGCTACTATTTTAGTCTGTTTTTCTGTCCCTTATGTCTTATATCTTAATGCTAAATTAAAAAGGGAATAAAGGAGTTAAATAATTAGAACTCAAAACCCCAATACAGAGGAACAGATTTGAGGGTTTGTTTTTTTTTTTCATTTAAAATAGTACACTTTTGGGATACTTTCATAGTAAAGGGTCTGCATTTGAATTTCACTTTGATCAAGAAGATATGTATAGAACATGAAATATAATTAAGAACTTCAAAGAGAAAGCTGATTCTGTACTGTAGTCTTCATCTAACACAACATATTTAATTAACTTATTTAAATTATTTTAATTTATGTGTAGTTTTAGTTTTCAGGTGATCTCATTGCATCATAGCTTTTCAAATTAACTTCCAAATATTTTGGAAAGATAAATCTAGATTTATATAAAGGATAGTTTTGAAATTAAGCCCTAAAGACTTGTCTCCTCGATGTTTCTATTAGAATTTTTCATACTGAATTCAATTTATTAATACCTAGAAGGTGTAGTTGATGGAATTTATTAATAGTTTAGCAGAACACTTTTGCCTTAAAATGGCAAGAACACGCATCAAATAAGATCAATTGGAAACAAATATGGAAGTTTCCATGTAATGAAATAGACAAGTTCATCCTTCAACTCATTTTCTGAGGCATTTGATTTATTGATTTCTCATTTTGAATTCCTTTCCTGTCTACATTGTTGAAAATGTAGAGGTTTTCCTCCTATATCTCTTATATATCTCCCAGGTCATTATCTTTGTCAGCTATCTGGTCGCTAAATGTTGGCGTTTGGCGTTTAGGTATTATGCTATCTGGTCACTAAATGTTGGCGTTCCTAGGGATTGAGCTCTAAGTCTCCTTTCTCCTCACTACATTCTATCCCTATCCATGGGTGCATTCTTCATGAACTTCTCTGGTTGAGGAAGTTTGCACCTACATATCTAGCACTAACTTTCTTCTCAGCGCAGACTGATATATTCACCTACTGTTTGCTATTGTTATCCAGTCTTTTGAAAAAATCACCTCCCTTATCATCCTCTTTCTGTTTCCTTCTGAGTACCCCCACTGATCCTCCAGTTTCACATGTCAGAAATGAAGGTGAGATCATTGACAACTCCCAATCTTTTATACACCTTTAATACATTCACTTTTTTTTTTTTTTTTAGGTACCCGGGGCCTGGATTGAACCCGGGACCTCGTATGTGGGCAGCTGGCGCTCAACCACCGAGCCACATTGGCTTCCCTGAGTTGGTTCCATCATTTGTTTTACTTATTGTTTGTTTTTGTTTGTCTAAGAGGCACCGGGAACTAAACTGGGACCTCCCATGTGGTAGGTGGGCTGTCAACCACTTGAGCAACATCGGCTCCAATATGTTCACTTTTACATTACCACCAACCTAGTCCAAATTATCATTTTGTCCATTAACCAATGGTGATTTCACATGGGTGTTGTTAATATCTGCCTTTAAAATATTTATAAGTTCTCAGAAAAAGATGAAGAGAAAGGTGCCCAGGAGTTAAACAATTTGGTTGTTTTGTCTTCAATATTATATAATTAACATGATTTTAGTAAGGAAACTGGGGAGTGCTAATTTATTCACTACTACAGATATGGTATCAGTATCAAGCCATAAATAACACTCAAATCATTTATTTTTCTGGCTACTTCTGGCTACTGGAAAATAAGTTTAACAAGATAAAGTTCTGTGGTTATATTTGAAAAGTTGTATATTATTCTACTAAAGACTTTACCTATTATACTTTTACTCATAGACTTTCTGCTCTCTGTAACTGTGACATTCTTTGGAAGACTTGGTTACTTGTGAACAATGTGTCTCAGGAGAAGTCATAAAGTAACGTAAATTAGTGGGAGAGAGCTTGGCATCTGAGTTAGATCAAAATTTAAGCCCTAACTTTGACCACTTACCTTTGAATAACCTTGCAACCAGTTTTTAATTGCTTCCCACCACAGTTTCCTCATCTGCAGAAGGGAGTAATAAGAGCACCATCTCTTAAGTTGTGAGGAGTATCGACTAGGATACAATTCAGGAAGCCCTTATTATGAAGCCTGGAGCGTGGTGACCAACACTGAAACAATGTTTCAAGTTTTATTTCAAATTTTACTTTTAAGTTGTACTGTGCCAGAAAGAATAGGACCTAAATTTAGTGGTAAATCATCTTAATTCTATTAACAAATGTATTTGGTGTTTTGGATTGCTTTATTAATGTATGCTTTAAAAAACTTATTTATAAGTTCCTTTTATGCTTTAAATTCTTTATGGGATCTAGTTGGTACATAAATTATAAATTAATGAAATAGCTAAAATCTTGCTCCTATCTTTTGCATGATTAACAATTTCTCAAAGTTTTTGTTACCTTAGAAAATGGCACCTCTAGTAACACATTATCCTTATAAAGCAATAGTAAAAGGCCCATTGTGCAAATGTGCAACTGTTTACTAACTTTTAAATAGCCTGAATTTTGAATCTGGAAATGTAAAGCAAAATGTACCAATAAAATATAATTTGCCTTGTCAGATGGAAAAATCATGCAATTGTTCTGCTCATTTTTTTCTATGTAGACAGTTTTGTGCCCAATTTTCTCCACTCCACATATTTTACAAAAAGCATATGGAACAGCTTTTTTACATCTTCCATCAGGCATATGGAGGTTGGTGAGAAAATAGATCATAAGAAAACATTTAAAAAATACATTAAATACTTTCAAGATGTGTAAGGGAAACCAAATACAGATTTTGCATGGCCTGGCATTATTTAGAAAGAGTGAGAAAAGCATTGGATTCAAGGCTTGATCACACTTTTCTTGATCAGATTACTAAATATGAATGAATAATGAAGCAATACTTTGTTTTTTCTGTAACTTTCATGATGCAAAATGAAAATCCTTTAACTTTTGAGCTAGTTTAGTGACTATCTTCATTTTAAGTCTGATAATATTTAAGTAGAAAATAAATAACAAAAACAGTTCCTCTGAGCAACTGCTAAATAAAAATCACATCACAATAAATTGGAAATAGAAAACCTTATCATTGACATCCACACAGATAGTAATGTGATAAGCAAATCAAATGTGGAGAAGCAGAGGAAATGCAGGGAAATTTTTTTAGAATCTTTCTTGTATTCCTTTAGCATGGAGTTCAAACATGTTAAATAGTGTTTAATAGTATATCTTTGTAGAAAAACATATTAAATTTATTTTTGGTTTCGTAAGAGCTAAGCACTATGCCAATAACTTCATATACATTTTCTCATTTGATTCTCATAGCTTACTATACAGTAGTGCAATACAATTGATAACATTTCCTTTTTCCAGTTTGAGGTAACTGAAGCTTTTAAGGTTTTAAGAAAAATGTCTAAGAACACACTATTGTAATTGGCAGAAATGGAATTTGATCTCCGTCTTTGGTTCTGAGTTCAGTTTCTAAGTCACTAAAATATACTACTCTTTAATAAAAGAATATACTGTTAATCCAAAGAGAGATGTTATATCTTGTTACTTTCACTTACAGTAGCATATCTCTGAAATTATACTTATTGTCTCACTTTAATTTCAAAACAACCTGTGGCTATCTAGTATCATAAGTTTTATAGATAAAGCAACCTAGGCTAAGTTAGATGGCATGTTTCAGATCAAATAAAGAGTTAAGTGGCAGAGTTTAGATTTAAGCTTAGACCCTCTGACTACTTGTACTGTGGGATGGGTTAATATTCTGGTTGTGTGAGTTCAGTTTACACTGATTGAAATTATTTCTTTATATTTCCTCCTTTCTCATGCATTTATGAGATTACTAGGTGAGCTTTTCCCTTCTCATTTCAGTGGAAATTTGTTTACCTCCTGCTGCCAGATATATTTCCACAGATACAAAAAATAAAATTGGAACACGCTCTGATGGACTTCAAAATTTGATGAAAGATAGGCAACCAACCAACCAGTTGTAATGCAGTGGTATAAGTAGCTTCCTAGTAGTGTAAACAAATGGTTATGGAGCTTTTGAAGTCTTGGGATATGGCAAAATGAATCAGCTATTTTGGCAATTAAATTTACTAACCAATAAATGGTGTATTCTAATTCTTTCAGTTGATTGACTACAAGATTTCTAGTGGATAAATATGCTTTAAGCCACGCCCCTTGCAAAATCTTGCAAATGGCTCTGTTTATGATTTGGCCTCTTTTCTCCCCACCCTCCCCTTCAAGAAGCTCACAATGAAGTCATAGAAATGAGACACTACATTCCAAAAGAATGTTAATTCTATTAAGGGCAGGGAATCTTCTGCTGTCATGGGTATATTCTGAGCTGGTTATAATGATTACTCTGCAAATAATTGTTGAATAAATGACTAAGTATGGAGGAAAAAGCAGACTTTGACACAGGATCTACTTGAATGCAAATAATTTCCTATGAAACCAACTTCTGGGCCTTAGGGCTCTGAGGAATATGTCCACACAACTTATATTGATTTTAATTCTCGTAACTTCTATGTATGTGAAATGTCAGTTTCTTTGTAGTTACTCCTAAATAGTTAATAGTTCTTAAAGTTGATGAATCATGTAAAAGTTGTTCAGCACTATCATGGGAAAATTGCCAACCTCCATAAGTTGTAGAGACAGTAAAGTGCTGACTGGGTCACAGAAATAGAGTGGTGAATATTGAATTTGAGTTTTATAGATAGAACTTGGTACATTTCTGGCTCCTGAGTTTACTACCTCCCCTTTAAACACATTGCTTGATTTTCCTATAAACCAATACCTTATAGTGATTAAGGGCATAGAGATTGACATTGTGCCAGGCATATAGCAGGGGGTCTATAAATGGTATCTATAGCTATTGACTACTGTAGATTGGAACAGTCAGATGTTTTGCTCAGGAGAAAAAGGGTGAGCTAAAGCAAAAAAAAAAAAAAAATTCATTTGAGAATGGGGACAAATGAATTCAGTAAGTTTGTGTGAAAAAATTAGAATGTTGCTTCAAAATTTATGTAGAAAGCAGTAACAACTTTACACGGTAAAATAATTATGGTTGTCCCATAGCCATAGCTAACTTTGCTTTAAAATAACTACTCTGATTAGAAATTTTTATTGGCAATGTATTTAATCCTTTTATAAGTCAATGACATCAGAACTCCTATTAAATATCTTTCATGGATTAGGAAAGTGAGGTTAAAGAGGTTAAATAATTTGCCTTAGGTTATGTACCTATTGATTGTATTTCCAAGGATTTGAATCCAGGAAGTATTTATCTACCAACAAATATTTCTTGAGGTGTGGGTCATGAATACATTTGCATCAGTACCTGTGGCATTTTGAAAATGCCTATTTCTGAGCTTATCTCCAGCTACACTAAATTAGAGTAGCTTGTGCTGGACCCAGGAATCTGTATTTTAAAAAGAAATCCAGGAGACTCTTATGTTGCAATTTGAAAAGCATTCTATTATACCATAAGAATTCTGATGCTAGCCCAATCTTTTAACCTGACTGCTATATAAATAGCTAGCCTCTGTTTCTTCATCAAAAAGTGGGGGGAAAAAAAACAGTACCACATTGATAGTGTTAAAAAAAAAAAGTTAGCTACCATTTAGTCATGTCCTTCAAGATTTCTTTAAGCTAGAAGGGGACATAGCCATTTAGGCATTGTAATCATTACTTTCTCCTCATTAATATTCTCAGACTGAGGAATCCTAATCTTATGGTTTTTCATGGAGTCATTCCAGTGTCTTGCCCACTGAAATTATACCTTTCTGAGCTATCTCAACTATATTGTCTCTCATTTCCCTAGCAATCACACCACAGAGTATTGTAGATGGGGCCTCACAATTTCATAGTAGGATAACCTTATTTTAGAATTAGTTTCTCAGCCTTCCTAATGCTGCCTAGTTGTTTGTCTTTTTGTGCACATTAAGGGGGGAGAAAAGGCAAAACTATTCAGTTTCCTTTTCCTGGATTAGAACTATGAGCTCAAACCCATCATCCTAAAAATTCGTGTTTGGACTTACTCTCATCAAATGAATTATCAGTTAAAATAATCAGTTTAAATTATAGTGCTTTATGATTCAGAAAATCCATTTGATCATAAGCCACAAAGGTACCATTTCCTTATATATTTTTAAAGTTTTGTAGCATCTCTTATACATACCCATATGTATTATTCAGACAAAGGGGTGCTGATGCAAAATACCAGAAATTGGATGGCTTTTATAGAGGATATTTATTTGAGGTAGAAGCTTAGTTACCAGGCCATAAAGCATAAGTTACTTCCCTCACCAAATTCTATTGCTATGTGTTGGGGCAAGATGGCTGCCAAGAGTTCAGGCTTCTTGGGGTCCTCTCTTTCTGGGGCTCTGTTTCTCTCTGGGCTTAGCTGCTGTGTGCTCTCTCCATAGGGCCAGGTATAGACTCTCAGGAAACTAGCTCTGTCTCTCTCCCCAGGTCTTGATTCTCTCTGGACTCAGCTGCTCTGTGTGTTTACTTCCCGGGCTTCAGCTCAAAATTGCATCAAAACTCCAACTAACTCCTAGCTCTACTGTGTAGTTTTATCTGTGAGTCCCCACCCACCAAGGGGTTGGGGAATCAATGTCCTACTGATGCAGCCCAATCAAAGCCTTAAGATTATTTAATCAAGTAAAAATGAAACCTCTGAGTCCAGTACAATCTATTGTGCAAATAGGCTACTTTACAAACATTCAATATCTATTTTTGGAATTCATAAACAATACCAAACTTCCACACCATACATAAATCCAAATCAATTATTTCTCACCTCTTACTCTAAATGCTTTTCAATCATCAATATAAGGTAGAATTAAAGAACAGTTCCTGTATTATATATATCCTGTTTATAAGGAAATGGAATTTTAGAGATATGTTTGAAAGATTGAAAGTACATGTATCGTAAATTACTAGCTGTAATTAAAGTCTCTTGACTTCTAATTAAATGTTTTAACTGTGCTCAGCTGAGTCTTGGTGGAGGCAAAGAGATGCCCCTGAACAGCTCAGCTCATGATGGTGGGAGAATGAGCGGCTGTTAACAACCAAGTCCATCAGTCTCTTTAACAGAATAGATCCAATTTCATCTGTTGCAATCTGGCATACAATTTTACTTGAAGAAATGCTGCTTTGGTTAAAAGTTGAAAACCCCTAGGTAATAACAAAAGCAAGCATCAGAATTCAGATCAATAAAAAGTTAATAAGTTTAGGTAATAGACAACCCAGAAATGAGGCTTAAAGCTATGCTATGTATTCACTAGAGGTCTCTGCTTCCTATTACCCACCTTCAGAGCCCACCTATAGCATCTCTGGTGAATCTGACAGAAAAAGATGCAAGCCGCTAGGAGTGACCTGTGATACTTCTCACAATTCCTTACCCAAGAAAATTCCATAGTCAGGCCTAACTTCAAGAGTCAGGAAAGTGTATTCCTACTATGTGCCATGATGGAGAAAACCTGGAAATATCAGAAACCAGGAGCAATGACCACTGCGAGAGCTACCTTTAAGGGTATGCTAAATAACACAGAAAATATACACAGCAAAACAATCTCTAGCCTCATGAATCTTAAAGGAGTAAACAGATTTTGATGCAACAAGATTGATAAATGAATCATGCGCATCTTCATCAAAGTGTGGGCATATAGAAGAACCTGCCAGAAAAGTGAAACATTATGGGAAATGAGGTTTTAAAGGTAATTGATCATATGTGCCATTGTCAGATCCTTCAACCTCTTTGTTTCCCAATCTCCATGTTATAAATTCTAATTAAATTTAATGTGACAAATATGGATGTTTATAACAATAATTTTCATTTCCAAGGAGAAAAGTGTTATTTTTTAAAAATGTGTGCAATTGCTTACAAAATACCAGGTAAAAGACAACTATTTTTTTTTAAAACTAGTGCTTAATTTTAAGAAGCCACATTTTTAGATTATCAACTTTTGTTGAGCAAGACAACTGGCAGTTTTAATTTTTAATATATCTGCTTCAAGTCTGTGAATAATGCATCATCATGATTACATTTATCAATACCTCAAATCTAAACCAAGTAAGTAGTTTTTGATATCTAAGAAGAATTGTAAGAGTTATTCATCAATTAAACACTGTTGAGCACTGTTCTGTGCACAGGGACAACAGAGGTGAATAGACCCACACTTCCATGGGACTCCCAATTCCCTTTGGGAAGTCAAACATGAAAATATTTTGTCAAAATATATGAATATATTATAACAGCTATAAAAATGTGTAAAATACATTTGGGTTCACCCAATTGAACAGTTCCACATTTCTGCTTAATGTGTAATGTGATGTGGGCAGGAGAAAGGATAGGGAGTTAGGTAAGAAATTATTTTATAGGAGATATAATATTTGGTCTTAAGGAGGTTGAACGGATAGAAACTCTCTGATTCAGTTGACTCATCTAAGCTAATGAGTATTACATAGTATTGGGGATAGAAGTAAGGGGCATCTGCAGGGAGATTTGACAGTTATTTGTCAGTAAATAAGAACAAGATCTAATGAAATCACTTTTGTTCTTGATCCGATAAGAAGTGAAGAAATA
>PVKH010035166.1:0-11765 GCA_004027955.1 Chaetophractus vellerosus | reverse complement strand
TTGAGGGAGCTGGCCTAAGGGTGTCTGTGCCCTTGATCGCTCAGGGCAATTCCTATCCGAGTGAGACCGCTGTGAAATATGTCTTCAGGTAAGACTGTCTTCTTTGTGAAATCTGACTTGACCAGATTGTGAAGTGGTTCATTATCTAAGCATATCTAGCCTAGAGATAGAGTTGAATAAAAAGGTATGCGTTATCAGGGTGACTGTAAAAAGGAACCTTCCCTTCCTTTGCCTTCTCCTTTCTGATTGTATTGTCAAACCAGCAATCTCATTTCTGATTTGATTAGATTGTCAGAGCATTGTATTCTTGGTGGCATAAATAATAAGAAATACTTGCTTTCTCTGCACCCAAAATGTCCTTTACAGAGGTTAATGTGGTACTTTCTTTTTATCCAGACTCCACGAAGCAACAGATTACCCATGGAGACCTACTCTTACACCTTTTCAATTTCAGAAACTCCTAAACAACTTGACCTCTATTAAAATCCGTGGGACCTACAGTGAGAGAAGTAAGTTGCAATATAAATTCGGAGAATTGTGTGAGAAGATGGTTAGGTGGAAGGATCTATAACAATGCAAAAGTTACATCAACTACCTCATTATATATGAATTATGTATGAAAATAATGCATTTTTTTAACTACTTGCAGGGACCTGGAGAAAATTCACTAAAATTAGTAAATAGTATTGTTTTTTATTACTGTAAGCGTATTGAGGTTACAGTGTATGTGAGTAGATTCTTTTAAAAGCCTAAATATAATTCTGCTGTCTCGAGTTGCTTAACCTTCTTTTTCTTTTTTCTTTTTTTTTTTTTACTGCTATGTAATTAACAAGCCCTTTTGGCCATTGAACTAAATTATGACAAATTTTAAACCATTGAATGAACATTTTCTTACCATTTTAGCTGAACTAGACTTTTTCAAGTATGGCTTTTAAATATATTTCCTCAAAAAAATTTAAATGAGGACCTCTTTGTCTGAAAGGTAAAGCAGTTTTGGGGAAGTGGAATCAGAGTGGTATTGAGAGTGGCATCTGTGTTGGATGTGAAGATTGATTTTTGAGATGACACCATAAGTATCCAGAAGAAAATGTCTTCTAAATAGCTAGAAATATGAATCTAGGGCTTAGGAAGAAGTTAGGACTGGAGATCCAGAATTAAAAGTTTGTCAATAAATGAGTGATAAATTTTAAACTTGGAAATATGACAAAAGAGAAAAGAGGGTCGAATTCTGGAAACACAGTTATCTAAAGGCCATACCCTGAGAGTCAAGGGAAAAAAGTATTTTAAGGAAGAGGAAAAAATGAGCAGATTAGAAAAGATAATAACATTGGATTTTTAGATTGGGCAATTAAGGAGTCATTGGTAACTATTTTAAAGCAGTATTGAGACTGAAGTTAGATTGCAATGCTTTGATAAGTAATTTGAAGGTGAGGATGTAAAATCAAGGTTATTCTTTTAAGAATTTTGGCTGTTAGGGAAGGAAAAGTGATGCACTATAGTTAGAGAGAAAGAACAATATTGAGGAAGAATATTTTTAAGATGGAGAAACCTAAGAAAGTTTAGAGTCGGAGGCACATTAACCAATGGAGACATATCTCATGATCATACCAGGCCAAAAAACAAACAAAAATTAAAAGTTAACTAAATTCAAGGCAGTAATAGAAGAGAAGCACTTCATTCAGGGGTAGTCAATTTCCAAATGGATTCTAAAAATTGCAAGTGATATTTCATAACATGGAAAAATACGCATTATGCTAAGACTACAAGGGAAATTACAGGGAAATAAGATGATTCTGAGGACCCCCTCTCCCATAGAATGTTCCTGTTGATGCTGTCAAGTGCACTGCTGAGTTGGATGAACCATTGGTCTGAGTGTCTATTTTTATTTTCTTATAGAAATGGGAAAGCATTCTGGCATATGGCATAATGGCCTTGGAATAGCTGCATACTTGTCAGAAGTAGTCCTGGGTATTAGAATTTGTTTATTTGTTTTTGCTGTTTTATGCAGGGCAAAAAAATGTATAACTTGAATGTTACTTGTTATCAGATACTTTCTCTACTTTCTTGTCCTTGAACTCTCCCGTCAGTGCCTGCTTTTGTGGCAAAAGGACAAAAACGCTGCTTAGTGGTCACAGACTTAAACTCATCTTTTTGTCTCACACTCTTGCTCATATCTCTCTTTGCCCCAATGATTGCCCAGTGCTTTTCATTTTCCTCATTGGTGATTGGAAGAACTGCAGAGTCTAACAAATCTGTGTGTGTGTGTGTGTGTGTGTGTGTGTATTTATACTTTAAAATATGTTCACTGTACTGCCACTTTGGATACTTAGCACCAGGTACCCCATGATTGTTCAAAATGCTATTTTTTCTAATTATCTTCTCCAAAGGATGAGCTAAACTAATGGCTGATTTTCCTTGGAATTTTGGGTCTGGTTACTCCTTATGTTTATTGACTTTTCATGAGCTTTTGGAAAACAGAAACTAGCTCTTTCCTCTACCATACACAGGTGCTGGGTATTTGGATTCTGTCACCTTGGCCAGTGCTCGTCCTGGACCTGGGACCCCTGCAACTTGGGTGGAGTCCTGCACGTGCCCTGTGGGATATGGAGGGCAGTTTTGTGAAATGTGCCTCTCAGGCTACAGAAGAGAAACTCCAAGTCTTGGACCATACAGTCCATGTGTGCTTTGTACCTGCAATGGACACAGTGAGACCTGTGACCCTGAGACAGGTGAGAAGATGATTTTTGGCATCTGCTGGACTTAAATTCACTTTAGCAGAAGGTTAGGAAATGGTAAGTAAGTGTACTGTGGACACTTGTCAGTTTTCTCACACCTCTCTCCAAATAGGTTCCTGTAACTGCAGAGACAATACAGCCGGCCCCCACTGTGAAAAGTGTAGCGATGGGTACTTCGGAGATTCAACTGCGGGCACTGCCTCTGATTGCCAACCCTGTCCGTGTCCTGGGGGCTCGAGTTGTGCTGTTGTCCCTAAGACAAAGGAGGTGGTGTGCACCAACTGTCCGACTGGCACCACCGGTAAGTCTGTCCTCTCCGTCTTCTTTCAGTGTTCTGTCCTATAAAAAGACCTAGGGAAGAAGGGCTTTTGGGTTTTTTGTTTGGTTCATTGATTATGGTTTTTCTGATAGGCAAAAGCTTTGTAGGAAACAGGTTTACCATGGAGTCATAAAATGCACATCAGATGACTAATAATAGCTAACGTTTATGGAGCATTTAACAAGAACTTGTTCTAAGCACCTCACATGCACAACTTAATTCATCCTCACAATCCTAAGAGATAGGTACTGCTGTTATCCCCATGTTACAGTGAAGAAAACTGAGACACAGGAATGTTAACTTACTGGTCCAGGGTTGCATAACTCATCATTGATTGAGCTGGGATTTCAACCCCAGTGGTCTGACTCCAAAAACAATGTGCTTGATCATTACAATATATTCTCTTTCATAAAACGAGGACCAAAACTTAATTTTTAGTTTATGGGGATATCTTAGGATTCTTAATATAAAGTGGTAATTTTTTTAAAAATTGATTGATTCTCTAGTCTTTTCAGTATATCAGACTCTACCACTATTAGCTGGGAAAATATATTCATTGTTTATAGCTTTGGATAGGCTTGTGTTCCCATACTGTATGTTTCTTTCTTTTTGATAAGAACACAAAACTAGATCTTTCCTAGCAACTCAAAGGGCAGCCTCAGCTGTCTGAGGAGACAAACTCCCTGGTGGACCGTCCCCCTTCTGTAGTTTTTTGTTCAAATGTTATTGTTACACGACAGGCCTCCCACCTCTGAGCCGCTCCATCTGCTACTTCCTCTCTCTACAGTGTCCTTTCCTCACCTGCTGAACAAATCATTCTTCATGTCATTCAAAAAGCAGCTCCTTGAACCCTGAGTCAGCCAGTGCTCTCCTCTTGATATTGTCTTTGCTGATCTTGTAGGTCTATTAGAATTGCTTATTTCTAAGCCTGTCACCCCTGACAAACTGTGCATTGTTTAAGGGCAAGTTCTGTGTCTCATTCATCTTTGTAGCCCTAGCATCCAACAGGAAGTGGGTGTACAGTAAATGCTTTCAGAATAAATGGATTAGATTATGCCTTTGGAAATGACTCTGAAGTGGTCAGGAATTTCATTCCCTTTGATTCAGATCATTAAATTTAATGAAAACTGAAAATTAAAAGATACTGTTACGGAGCATGAATATAAGTAAAAAAGAACTGAGGTGATAACCCATATCTCTGTGTCTCATCAGAATATTCTCTGATCATTAGGACACATCAAAACACTCGTTCTCCCTTCCACTATTTCACCAGCCCACACAAGCACGAGGGATTTTGCTTAAAGTAGTTGAGTAAATAAGGAGGGGAAATTAGTATTAGAAATTCATATTTCTGGCTCCTCCTTGCTTTCTTTTCAATGGTAGCACAAGAAAGTCTCAAAAAGACTTCTCCCAACTCATTTCCTGCTACCTTCCCTTGCCTCTGTGATCTCTGAGCCAGCTCTTCTGGGCTTCTTTCAGTTCCTCAAATGTGCTAGGCTCTTTATCCTTTTCCTGCCCATAGCCGTTCTCTTTCTTTAGAGTGCTTTACTCTACTCTCACCCACCTAAACCTCACTTTTCTAGACTGATTGCTCTCTCCTCTTGGGGTTGAGTTGAAGCATCACTTTCCCAGGAAGCCTTTCCTCAGTGAACTCTCGCTGCCCCACTACCCCAGATTATTAGGGTCCCTTACCATGCTGCTATAGTATAAAGGCAGTATCTGCACTTGTAATAGCTACCCTTAGAAATACTTACTATATCATGTTGATGGTCAGTCCCTTTAGTCATCCTATTGTTTTATTGAGTAGCTGCAACTGTAAAAGCAAACAAATTATGGTAACATTTTCAAATCTATTGGTCACTAACCAGATGACTTTCACACAAGACTTGTTAAAAATATGTGTGGTTTTTTTTGTGGGGTTTTTTGTTATTATTTGTCTTGAAGGGGGAATGACCTATAACAGTTCTTGAGGGTGTTGAGTGTAAAGCTCTGTATGAAAAACAGCATACCATCATTCTTTATCCCTACATTCTGCTTTATACCACTTTTTAACCACCTGACTTTTAAAAATTGTCTGGTCTCCCTCCCACCCACCCCCAGATTTAAGTTCCATGAGTGCAGGAACTTTGTTTTGTTTACTTTTGTACACCTAATACCTACAACAGTGCTTGTGTAGATTTTTTTTAATGAATGCAAGTATTTGTTGACTATACAAATAAATACCTTGCTACAAGGTAAAGTGTTCTTCATTTAGAAGACTCTTGGAGGATATGACTGACTACTGACTGTCACTGAAATCTTCACAGTATGTTTCCACATGTAATTTAATCTTTAAAATAATCTTTTTAGTTAAAGTAATATAAAATTATTCTCTTTTTCAACAAATGTGAGTACATGGCTTTGGGAATACAAAGATGAATAAGCAGTGGCCGCTCCTCTTGGGGGCATTAAAAGTATGGAGGGATTCACAGATAATTATAATATACGGTGATTAGTTCAGGTACAGGAAAATGCACAAGAGTGCTAAAGGAACAAAGAAAGAAGGGCACCTCTCTCAGTAGGGGGAAGGAAGATAAGGAGAACTGAGGCTTTTAAAAAGTATGTAATTTGCCTAACTTCCTATAAGTGCAGCCAGGACTTGAACCTAGACCCTAGAATCTAAGACAAAAGAGTAGATTAACTGTAGCTGCTAAAGTGGAATGAGAATGTTTCTTAGGTAGTTCTATTTTAGGTTTTCCATTAGATTTTAGTTTTATTAAGTTTTATTCAAAACAAATTTCAAAACATTTAAAATATGGATCATATCTAGAATAGATAAATTGATGAAAAAGCAAAACTGAAATACTGCTTTAATCCTAATCTGGAGAAGGATCTTGGGTTGAGGGCTTGGTAGCTATTTATATCAGAGACCAGAAGGGACTCTATAGTTTCCTGTTCATTCTTAACATCATTTTCATTGACCTCCTACCTCACCCTCAACCACATTTTTGTTCACCTCATTGTGGTCTCCACTTTGTCAAATCCAGTGGTGAATTTTCAGTGCTTATCTTACCTGATTCTCAGCAACACTTGGCACTGCTGACCACTTCCTTTGCTCCAAACATTTTCTCCTCTTACTTTCTGTGACACTTCACTGTCCTTGTCTTCATTTTCCCCTCTGTCCTCTTGGGTCTCCTTTGATAGCTTTTGTTTCTCCAACCAGGGGTCTCATGTCAACTTTATCTACATTCTCCCCTTAGGGGAACATGTCCCATATTTTGTTCTTTTTTCTTCTTCTTTTCTTTTTATTGTCTGGGTCTTTCATATCTCATATTTTGACTTCAGAAATCCCCTGTATCTTCAGCCCTGATCATCTCTCTGAGCACCAGCTGCCTACTTGCCATCCACACCTTGGATGCTGGGCTGGAAGCCTTTCTGTTTGCCCCTCCGGACCCACTCCCACCTGCATGCACTACAACACATGGCAGCTTCCCTCTCCTCCCAGTTCAGGCAGGAGGAAGCACAGACAGGAGGTCTGAGAAAGGGAGGAAGGAGAGGGCAGAGTATTTATTCCCCTGCTCCTCCCCTATGGGGTCCTTGTGGGTTGGTCACCTTAATTAAAGTTCTCAGCTTCTGCTAAAGGCCTTCTCCTAATGATTTTATCTGACATTAGGTTCTGGGAGCTGCTCCCTCCCCCTTACCGCTGAACCCTAGGTAGTGGAGCCCACTATTCCTCTATCAGGTACTGCCCTCTACTTGTGGTTTTTGTACACCCTACCCATACTTCTATAAATAGTACTTTTATTAAACTCTCCACAAGTTATGCTAACTTGAATGTGCCAAATATGTTCTGCTGTAATCTTGATTCAGATAGCTAAAGGAATCTCAAATGTAAGCAAATTCTGGCTAAATCTTTTATTTCTTCCCCTGTTCTCCAATCCTAACCCTGTTCTTTTCCCAAACTTGTTCATCTCAGTAAATATACTACCATCCACCCAGTTGCTCAAGCTATGAACCTAGGGCTTATCCTGGATTGTTCTTTCACTTCCCAGAAGCAGTCAGCAAGCCTTGTTCATTCTCTCTCACATCTGACTACTTTCTACCACCTCCACTGCCACCACCTTGGTCCAAACCACGCCATCTCTCACCTGGAATAGCCTCCTAATTGGACTCCCTGCTTCATTCTGCTCTCCTACATTCTCCAAATAGCAGCTGAATAATCCTTTTAAAATGTAAATTAGATCTCATCACTTCTAAAACGCTCCAGTCACTTCTCATTGCTCTTAAATAAATCCACATTCCTCATGGTGACCTACATGAGTTGCCTTTTACAGTGTTCCACAAGCTCATCTTGCTTTTCCTGGAATATTCATCCCTTGGATATTATGATATTATTATAGCTGGTTTCTTGTCTTTCTGTTGTCATCTCGAATGTCTCCTCCTCACAGAAGCCTTCTCTAACCACCAGTCTAAAGTAGTCCTTACCTTTACCCCACTAGTCTATCATGTTGATCTGTTTTATTTTTTGCACTTATCCAGTTACCTGAATTAATCTTGTATATTTATATTATTTATATATAATGTGTATTGTTCTCCCCCAACTGCAATGTCAGTTTCATGAGAGCAGGGACCTACCCTCCTTGTTCACCACGTCATCCTGATCATCTAAACCATGCTGGTATATAGTTGTTGCTCATTAAATATTAAATGAATAAATGAACAAACCACTGATTCTCCAGAAATTTTAGGCTAATTCAGGCCCTATTGGCTACAAAGATATCAAATAACTCAACTTGAGTACTAATGGTAGGGAAAATGGAAAAGGAAGGATGAGGAGCAATGTGTTTAATATGGTGGAAAGAGCCCTCCCTGGATACTGGTTCTGTCTTTGTTACTGTCAGCTGTTTGGCCGTGAGCAAGTTACTTACCTTTCAATTTCCTTAGTTATAATAGAAGCAAGTGGAAATTGATGACCTCTAAGTTCTCTTGTTAAATGCTCTGCTTCTGTACTAGTTGACATTGTTCAACAAGGATTAGCACATAACTTTTATTTCTTAACAGAATGATTCTGCTCTCCCTGTTGTGTGGGAAACTCATTCTGGTATCATGAGTGATGTTTTTTAAAACATCATCACCAAAAACAGTTCATCATATATGAATGTGCCATCCCTTGGGACTGCAGAGGTTCAGAAACCTTAGGCCTAATTCATTTACAAAACACTTTTAATACATTATTTCAGTTGTTCCTCAGAACAATTGAAGTAGGAAAACCAGGTGCTATCCTTCTAATAATCTCTAATAAGGAAATGGAGCCTTGGAAAAGTTAGACATGGCCAAGGTCACTCTGCTGGTTTGGCACAGGACTTGGACGGCAGGCCTCTGCCCTCCTAGGCTGCTGCCATGTCCACTGCACCATGCTGCTTCACATCTGGTGGTTAGACTAGACTGTTTGTAACCAGTGGTAATTAAACACCAGAAATATCTAAGTCTTTTCATAACATTAGATTATCTCTTCCCCAGGTAAAAGATGTGAGTTCTGTGATGACGGCTACTTTGGAGACCCTCTGGGTAGAAACGGTCCTGTGAGGCTTTGCCGCCTGTGCCAGTGTAATGACAACATTGATCCCAATGCTGTTGGAAATTGCAATCGCTTGACTGGAGAATGCCTGAAATGCATCTATAACACTGCCGGCTTCTACTGTGACCGGTGCAAAGATGGATTTTTTGGAAATCCTCTTGCTCCCAATCCAGCAGACAAATGCAAAGGTAATCAGCCAATGGCCAGATTGTGTCACAATTGTACTTTCTTCCTGAGCATTTATTGTGTGGTCACTTTAAAAATTACAGTTGTTTGTGCAGGTACATTTAGCTGGCACAGACTGAATAATCGGAAATCCACTGGGCAACTGCGGTCATCTTGGACCTGCACTGCATAGATTGCTGCCCATACCTGCAGCTCCATCCCATCCCCAGGCAGAGGAGAAAGGAGTGTAAAGCTTCATCAGTCTCTCTGGGCAACTACAATCTAGGCCTGCATGAGTTGGATTATTCCACACAGCTGTGGCTCTGTCCCTACCCCTGGCAAAGGGGAAAGTTGGGAGAAGCTTCATTGGTCCTTGGGGCAATGAGGGCAGCTTGAGCCTCCATACCTTATAGCACCAGCTACATCCTTGGCTCCTGCTACACAATCAGCAAGGGAGAAAGGGCAGGAAGCCCTAAGCTAAAGAGAAAATCTATATCCAGAATAAATACTCTAGTAAACCAGATGCCACGACACCAACAAAAAATTACAATCCATACCAAGAAACAGGGAGATATGGCCCAGTTAAAGGAATAAGATAAGCTTCCAGATGACATAAAGGAGTTGAGACAACTAATCATAGATGTTCAAACAAATCTCCTTAATAAATTCAATGAGTTGGCTAAAGAAATTAAGGATATTAAGAAGATATTGGATGACCGCAAAGAAGAATTTGAAAGCATATATAGAAAAACAGATCTTATGGGAATGAAAGGTGCAACAAATGAAATTAAAAATATACTGGAAACATATAATAGTCAGATTTGAGGAGGCAGAAGAAAGGATTGGTAAGCTTGAAGAAATGGCCTCTGAAAGTGAACATACAAAAGAACAGATGAAGAAAAGATTGGAAAAACTTAAACAAGGTCTCAGGGAACTAAACGACAGCAAGAGACATGCAAACATATGTGACATGGGTGTCCCAGAAGAAGAGAAAGGAAAAGGGGCAGAAGGAATATTTGAAGAAATAATGGTAGAAAATTCCCCAAACATTTTGAAGGACGTAGATATCCATGTCCAAGAAGCAAGACATATTCCTATCCGAAAAAATCCAAATAGACCAACTCCAAGACATATACTAATCAGAATGTCAGATGTCAAAGACAGAATTCTGAGAGCAGCAAAAGAAAAACAATGCATAACATGTAAGAGATACCCAATAAGAGTAAGTGCTGATTTCTTACCAGAGACCATGGAGGCAAGAAGACAGTGGTATGATATATTTAAGATACTTCAAGAGAAAAACTTTCAGCCAAGAATCTTATATCCAGCAAGATTCTCTTTCAAAAATGAGGGCAAGTTTAGAATATTCACAGATAAACAGAAACAGAGTTTGTAACCAAGAGACCTGCTTTTCAGGAATCACTGGAGTGTGTGCTACAGCCTGAAAAGAAAAGACAGGAGAGAGAGGCCTGGAAGAGAGTCTAGAAATGAAGATTATATCAATAAAAGTATCTAAAAGTGTCAAAAGAGTGGTAAAAATAAAATATGACAGATAAAACCCAAATATTCACGAATAAACTTAACCAACGATGTAAAGCACTTGTATTCAGAAAACTACAACTCATTGTTAAAAGAAATTAAAAAAAAAAAAAGACCTAAATAATTGGAAGAACATACCATGCTCATGGACTGTAATACTAAATATCATCAAGATGTCAGTTCTACTCAAATTGATGTACAGATTCAATGCGATCCCGATAATTCCACCAGCATTTTTTAAATAAATGGAAAACATTATCAAATTTATTGGGAAGGGTAAGGGGTCCTGAATAGCCAGAAACATCTTATAAAGGAAAAGCGAAATTGGAAGACTCTCATTTCCGGACGTTAAGTCCTATTACCTAGCTACAGTGGTAAAAAAAAAAAAAAAACAGCATGGTACTGGCATAAAGACAGACACATAGACCAATGGAACCAAATTGATGGTTAAAAAACAGACCCTCACAGAAGTAGTCAAGTGATTTTTGACTAGCCTTTCAAACTCACCCAGCTCGGGCAGAACAGTCCATCCAACAAATGGTGCTGAGAAAACTGGATATCCATAGCAAAAGAAGGAAAGAGGACCCCTCTCTCACACTTTATACAAAAATTTAGTCAAAATGAATCAAAAACCTAAATATAAATGCTAGAACCATAAAGCTTCTAGAAGAAAATGTAGGAGAATATCTTCAAGACCTGGTGGTAGGTGGTGGGTTCTTAAAGGAGATAAGAGGAGGACTGAGATAGACTACTGATACTTATTGTATGTAGAAGTTTTAATTAGCTTTACTGTAAAAGTGTGGAAATATACAGAGTTGATGGTAACACATTATAGTGAGTAAATAAATAGTGGTTTATAAATGGGGATGTGGCTGAAGATGGTAGTATAGGGATGAAAATACCAATTGACAGAAAGCTAGAGAATAATATAGGGACTGAATAGCACAGTAAACCCAGAGGTGGGTGAGAATAGTGATGGTACAGATGCAAGAGTGTCATTTGTGAGCTAGAGCAGACGTACATCACTATTGCAGGGTGGTGGGAATGTGGAGAAGCATGGGAAAAATACAACTGCAGTGACCTATGGACTGTGGTTAACAGTAATAATGTAATATTCTTGCATCTATGCCAAAGATGTACTGTGTTGATATTTGGGGAGTATGCAAAATGTGTACCAGATGTACACTGTGGACCTGGTAATAATTGGATGATATTATCCCATAATCTGTAACTAATGTTCCACCACAGTGTGGTGTGTTGATAGAGGGGTGTTGTTTGGGAATTCTGCACATGTGCATGGTTGTTTTGTAAGTTTACAACTTCTGTCATAAAAATATATTTTAAAGATTTTATTTATTATTTATTACATATCCTCCCCCCCCCCTTTCTGCTTGCTCTTGCTGTGTGTCCATTCTTCTGTGTTTTTCTATGTCTGCTTCTTGTCTCCCCC
>PVKH010035165.1:0-11765 GCA_004027955.1 Chaetophractus vellerosus | reverse complement strand
AACTGCTTTTCAAATCTCCTTCTCCAAATCTCTTCTCTGCTTCTCTCCAATCTCTGCTTCTCTCAATCTGCTTTTCTCAATCTGCTTGCTCTGCTGCCTGCCGCTTGTCTAGCCTTTTATACTTGAGACCACACCCACCGAGGGGTGGGGCTCAACGTCTCACTGACGTGGCAGTTAACACCCTACTTATAACTTAATCATGCCCAGATGAACAGCTTAGTTTACAAACATAATCTAATCTATATTTTTGGAATTCATAATTAAATCAAACTCAAACCATTACAACAACCAAAGTTTGAACCTGTTCAAGTCAGAAAGAGGCCAGTGGCTGCCATCTTAACTCTGCACATGACACGAGAGGGGAGCAGAACTGACTGAAAACCACAGTGCTGGTAGGGACTGGCTTTCTTCCATCTAGATCAGATTGCAGCTCTAGCCTAATCCCCAGGCCCACCGCAGACAGGGAGGAAGCTGGGGTGAGCTGCGCCAGCTTCTCCGGGAAATAACAGGCCACGCCGCAGAGGCCGGTGATCATCCTACTTTGGCAGTTCAAGCCACCCCAGGAGCTATTCTGTGGTGGGAATTGGAAGCTCCATTTCCCAAAATCAGGGGAAGAAGAGACAGTTGGCCACCGATTTCAGCTACTGATTAGTAAATTTGGCTGGCTAAAGTATAACCCGAAGAAGAGCTAAAGTTTGAGCCTGTCCAAGTCAGAAGGAGGCCAGTAGCCGCCATTTTAACTCCACCCCCAGCCTGAGGGGAAGCCAGGCTGACTGCAAATCACAGTGATTGTAGAGACCGGTTTCTTTCACCCAGATTGGCCTGCAGCCATGGCCTAGGCTTTAGCCCCACCTTTAGCAGGGAGAAAGCTGACTGGTCCTGCACTAACCTATCCAGGTAACTGCAGGTACATTTAACTGGCACAGATTGAATAATCGGAAGTCAACCAGGGCAACTGTAGTCATCTTGAACCTGCACTGCATAGATTGCTGCCCACACCTGCAGCTCCATCTCTGCCCCAGGCAGGTGAGAAAGGGGTGAGAAGCTTCATCAGTCTCTCTGGGCAACTACAGTCTAGGCCTGCATTAGTTGGATTATTCCACACAGCTGTGGCTCTGTTCCTTCCTTTGGCAAAGGAGAAAGTTGGGAGAAGCTTCATTGGTCCTTGGGGCAATGAGGGTAGCTTGAACCTCCATAGCTTATACCACCAACTACATCCTTAGCTCCTACTACACAACCAGCAAAGGAGAAGGGCAGGAAACCCTAAACTAAAGAGAAAAACTGCACCCAGAATAAATACTCTAGTAAGCCAGATGCCAAGACACCAACAAAAAATTACAATCCACACCAAGAAACAGGAAGATATGGCCCAGTTAAAGGAACAAGGTAAGCCTCCAGATGACATAAAGGAGTTGAGACAACTAATCATAGATGTTTAAACAAATGTCCTTAATAAATTCAATGAGATGGTTAAAGAAATTAAAGATATTAAGAAGACATTGGATGAGCACAAAGAAGAATTTGAAAGTATACATAGAAAAATAGCAGATTTTGGCAATGAAAGGTGTAATAAATGAAATAAAAAATACACTGGAATCATATAATAGCAGATTTGAGGAGGCAGAAGAAAGGATTGGAGGGCTTGAAGAAATGGCCTCTGAAAGTGAACATAGAAAAGAACAGATGAAGAAAAGATTGTAAAAACTTGAACAAGGTCTCAGGGAACAAGAGACAGCAAGAGACATGCAAACATAAGTGTCCTAGAAGGACAAGAAGGACAGGAGAAGGGAAAAGGGGCAGAAGGAATATTTGAAGAAATAATAGTAGAAAATTTATCAACTCTATTGAAGAACATAGATATCCGTGTCCAAGAAGCACAAAGTATTCCCATCTGAAAAAATCCTAATAGATCAGTTCTGAGACACATACTAATCAGAATGTTAAATGCAAAAGACAGAGAGAATTCTGAGAGCAGCAAGAGAAAAGCAATGCATAGTGTTTAATAGATACCCAATAAGATTAAATGCTGATTTCTCACCAGAAACCATGGAGGCAAGAAGACAGTGGTATGATATATTTAAGATACTACAAGAGAAAAACTTCCAGCCAAGAATCTTATATCTGGCAAGATTGTCTTTCAAAAATGGGGGCGAGTTTAGAATAGTCACAGATAAACAGAAACTGAGAGAGTTTGTAACCAAGAGGCCTGCTTTGCAGGAAATACTAAAGTGTGTGCTACATCCTGAAAAGAAAAGACAGGACAGAGAGGCCTGGAAGAGAGTCTAGAAATGACAATTATATCTATAAAAGTAAATGAAAGTGTCAAAAGAGTAGTGAAAATAAAATATGACAGATAAAACCCAAATATTCAGGAATAAACTTAACCACAATTTAAAGCACTTGTATTCAGAAAACTACAACCCATTGTTAAAAGAAATTTTAAAAAGACCTAAATAATTGGAAGAACATTCCAAACTCACAAATTGGAAGACTAAATATCATTAAGATATCAATTCTACTCAAAGTGATAAACTGATTCAATGCAATCCCAATAAAAATTCCACTAGCATTTTTCAAATAAATGGAAAACATGATTATTAAATTTATTTGGAAGCGTAAGGGGTCCTGAATACCCAAAACATCTCAAAAAGGAAAAGCAAAGTTGGAAGACTCTCATTTCTACAAGACTCCTAGCTACAGTGATAAAAACAGGATGGTACTGGCATAAAGACAGACACATAGACCAACGGAACAGAAATGATGGCTAAAAACATCTATGGTCAAGTGATTTTTGACTATCCTGTCAAACCCACCCAGCTTGGGTAGAGCAGTCCATTCAACAAATGGTACTGAGAAAATTGGATATCCAAAGCAAAAGAAGGAAAGAGGAACCCTAACTCACAGCTTATACAAAAATTAACTCAAAATGAATCAAATACCTAAATTAAAAAGCAAGAATCATAAAACTTCTAGAAGAAAATGTAGGAAAATATCTTCACAACCTGGTGGTAGTTGGTGGATTCTTAAAGGAGATAAGAGGAGGAGTGAGATGGACAACTGATACTTAATGTATGTAGAAGTTTTAATTAGCTTTACTGTAAAAGTGTGGAAATGTACAGAGTTGATGGTAGCACATTATAGTGAATAACAGATGGTTTATAAATGGGGATGTGGCTGAAAATGGTAGTTTAGGGATGTAAATGCCAACTGACAGAAAGCTAGAGAATAATCTAGGGACTGAATAATACAGCAAGCCCAGGGGTGGATGAGAATTGTGGTTGATGGTACAGATGCAAGTGTGTCCTTTGTGAGCTAGAGCAGATGTACATCAGTATTGCAGAGTGTTGGGAATGTGGAGAAGCATGGGAAAAATACAACTGGAGTGACCTATGGAGTGTGGTTAACGGTAATAATGTAATATTCTTGCATCTATGCCAAAGATGTACTGTGTTAATAATGGGGGAGTATGGAAAATGTTGCCAAATGTACGCTATCGACCTGGTAATAATAGGATGATATATCTCATAATCAGTAACAAATATTCCACCAGGGTGTGGTGTGTTATAAAAGGGTGTTGTTTGGGAATTCTGTGCATGTGCATGATTGTTTTGTAAGTTTACAAATTATGTCATAAAAATATATTTAAAAAATAAGAATAGGTGGGTTGGGGGAAAAATACACCAAATATAAGATAAGGACTATAATTAGTAGTAAGATTTTGATAATATTCTTTCATAATTTGTTACAAATATCTCACGATAATGCAAGGTGTTGGTGGAGGGTTGATGTACGAGACCCCTGTATGATGTTATGAATGTTTGCTGTGTAAGTTCAAAACTTTTGCTATACACTTATTGTTTATATATGTTCATGTATAAATGATATAAAAATAATAATAATAGATGGGTTAGGGGAAAATACTTTGGTTAGTAGTAATATTTTGAGTATGCTCTTTAATCATTAGTTAACATTTTTTAACAGTAATGCAAGGTATTGGTGGTAGGGTGAGGTATGAGAGCCCTGTATGATATTGTTTATGTTTGTTCTGTAATTTCACAACTATGAGTGATATACTTCAATAAATTTTTTAAAAATGAGAAGCTGGGAATTTATTGCTCAACAGATTTTTAAAAAAAGCAATTATCAAACACATGGAATTTAAAAATTTGGTCTTTACAGGTTATAGCTCATTGGGGATATTTTTAAAATTACAGAGGAATTTTGTAGGAAGTTCCCATGGAAATTACATGGGTATACCATATCAATAACTAGCCTAAAAATGAATTTTATTATAAATACAACTACTAAACTCTCTTAAATACAGTTAAGCTTGAACTTAATTATTTTCTGTAGTGAACAGTGTTGTAAGTTAGGTTTCAATTAATAAATACAGAATGGAAATGAGCTATTCAATTTCTAGAGATATTTTATTTTTGAATTGGAGGTTTCTAACAGTATTCTTTGAAATTTCCTAACATGCATTAACCAAAGAGGAGTCCTGGTAATTTACTAGTTTTTAAATTTATATATTTAATTAACCACATATTATTTCAAAATATGCAATATCAATATATATAAATTGAATATATTCAATTAACAAGTACACACTTTTATCATCTCTCTTAATCAAAGACTTATTCTGTGAAATGTGAGATAAATGGGTTGATAATGGCACCTTGGTCCATCTTTAGTAATATCCTGGCACCAGGGGCTAGGAATTTCTTTTCAAAATTTTCCAGAATGTTTATGTTTTTTTGCTATCCAGGTGTTTTAAATATGCTTATCCTGCACAAAGAGTCATGATTTTGTGCTCTAGTAGAGTGCCAGCCTAGAAGTTATTGCGGAATGATTTAGAGTGCTGAAATGCATAACTTGGCAGGGATTTTTCAATTTCATTCTTTAAAGGTGGTTACTTGAATAATATATGATCCAAGAAATTAATGCAAATTACCTTTCCTTACAATTTTAAAGATGTAATCCTATAATTAAGCCTCAAAAGATCATTTAATGGCAGCTTTCTTCAAAGAATTCACTCATATCTCACAATCCAATTACATTTAAACTGTATATCTTTAAAAGGTGTAAATAAATTATTCTATGCAAATATAATATTTCCATTTAATGTACCATGTTCTACAGAATATTTAATTAAAGTAAATCTTACCTAGGTATAAATGAGTAGTAAATTGAAGCATATTTGAAGGGCCCAGATTTGCTACTAGATTTAAGAACAATTTATAATATTTCATTTATCTGCCAAGAGTAAGAGTAATACTCTTCACATTTCAAACTTATTTGAACATATGTTGAAGACTTAATTTAAAAGATCTAAAGAACTCTTTCATATGTTCATTTTCAAATGCTGTAAAATAGGGAAGTAAACATTTTGATATAAGGTCCACCTAATCAAATGTTGAGATGGGATTAGAAATTGGATTTGCATTAGCCTTGATTCCCCTCTTACCTTATCACTCCTGAAATATTTCCTCCTTCCCCACCTACCTTTCACTTCTTAAGCTCTCCAGTTCTCTTTTCATCCTGTTTATTTGGCTGATCCAGATTCTTTCCTGTGCACATAATCTTGTATCATCCCATTCCTTTGAACTGGCAACTTTATTTTAAATTTAAAATATGCCCAGGTATACTTTATACTAAAAGTTCTCTATCAAGTTTCTTATGCTCACTCACATTTACAAGTCAACATTTTGAAAGTGTAGACTATACAGACTGTCTCTAATTTCCCCATCTCTGCTTTACTAATTCCATTGCTTCAACTATCACAAATTAACAGAAACAATTTAAAATGAGAAGTGTAATTATCTAACTTTAAAATACATAGCAATGCACATGGTAGCATCTTCTTTCTCTTCTGGGTTCCATGGACTTCCAACTTCTGGCTGCTCCCTGTGGCTTTCTCTCTCTCTGTCTGAATTTCATTCTGTTGATAAAGGATGTCAGTAATCTGGATTAAAGCCCACCTAATTCACTTGGGCCACAATTTAAGCTAAGCACTATCTTGAAGAGATCTTATTTACAATGGGTCCGCACCCACCAGAATGAAGACAAAGATCAAGAGCATGTTTTTCAATCTACCTGCTGAAGAAGTCATAGACATACTCAGAGACCATCACCCAGCCCTTGCCTACCACTCGTTTTCTCCTCTTGCTGGTGTAGATGCAAGTGTTTGTTTTCACTCTTGCTTTTTTGCATGCAAGTGTTTATTATGTTCTACTCTTGTTTGTTTGCATGCAGGTGTTTGGTGTGTTTCTATTTTGCAAGAGATGGCAGGCAGCTGGGGGAGATATCAAATCTTAACCAGCCCCAGCTGCACGCCAGGGCACACTGTTTGCTCACTGGCAGAACCACCTCCCACTGGAGTGTATAAAAGCTCAGCAGCCAGGCAGTGGAGGTGGCTCTCATCTCTGAAGTGAGGAGAGGCATGCGTAGCTGCTCAGCAGTTCGCTACTCTGGGGGTCCAGCCACCATTGGTCCCTCATCTCCATCCCCTGACTCTGACCACAGCAGTTGGCCTCCCTGTGGGACCTGTCAAGGGGAGATTTTTGCCGCATGTTCTTTTGGACCTTTTATTCTTTGTCTCAAAACAGAAATGTTATGTCTCCCTTGTGCCTGATCCTGTGTTCCCAGAATGCACCATATAGCAACTTGCTCATCCCATAACTAGATTGCTGAAAAGTTTGTGATAATTCCCCATTGTGTTCCAAGCCAAAAAGCTTTTAGTAATTTGGCTCCAAACTACTTTTCATGCCTCTCACCTGTCATCCTTAACACAGACACTATACTCCAGACATAATGTATTACTTACAAAACTCCAGATATTGTTATTTATATATTGCTATACTGTAACACATTTAGCTTTTCCTTTATTTGACTGGCCAAGTTTCCTTATTCTCTCTGAAATCTTCCTTGCTCAAAAGTTTGTAGCAGGTGAAAAAGAAAAACGAGCTATTGAGTGAGGTTTCAATACAGGCTTCACTTCTTGCTGACTTGATCTGAGGTGAGCAGCTTAAGCTGCACAACCTTCCATGTAAGAAAATTCAAAAGTCAGAGAAGTGTGGATAACACGTGAACTAAATCAAATGGGTTCAAAAAATCAATTAACAATATTTGTGTAGGTATAGTCTTAGACTATCTTTTATTTTTCTTTGATATGTCCCTCTATTTGTTCACCAAAGCGACACACTCTTCTTAACTATAGTTGATCTTGAAGCAGATATGTGGGTCTTTCAACTCTGCTTTTCCAAGTGTGTTTTGGCTATTCTAGTTCATTTGCCTTTTCATATAAATTTTAGAATGAGCTTGTCAATATCTATAAAAATTCCTTCTGGGACTTTGATTTTGAGTGTAATGTATCTATTATCAATTTGCAGAGAATTTTCATATGAATATTATGTCTCCCAATTCATGAAGGCAACGTAACTCTCCATTTATTTTTGTCTTCTTCGAATCTTTTCTTTTGTTTTTTTTTTCTTTTTAATTTCCAGCATACAGATCTTGCACACATTTTGTTAGATTTATACCTTAGATGTAAAAACTTTTGCTACTCTTGTAAATGGTACTGTTTTTAAATTTTGAAATCTGGTTGGTCATTATGAGTATGTAGAAATAAAATAGATTTTTGTGTTCTTGTTGCTGTGAGACCTTGCTCTACTCACTTTTTAGTTCTAAGAGATATTGGAAGATCTTTGTGATTTTCTATGTAAAAAATCATGTTTTCTGCGAATACAGGCATTTTTATTTCTTCATTTTCAATCTGTATGCTTTTGCTTCTATTTCTTGCCTTATTGAATTACCTAGAAATTCCAACACAATATTGCATAGGGATGATAAGAGTGAACATTCTTGATTCTTGCGTTATACATGGTAAATGGAGGAAACCATTGTCTTTCACTGCAGGCTGTTAATTCATCTATGGTTAACTTGTGTAACTTAGCCTTTGTAATGACACTTTATACCTTTTTAAATCCCAAGTGAACACCAAAATTTTATTTAACTTTTTAAATAGTCTCAAGAAACTGTTTAAAAAGTCTTTGTTGGCTGCCACGGACAGGGCAAAAGCCGCCACGGGCAGGGCAGGTTGCCCGCAAATGGAGCACAGGCAGCCACCCGCGAACTGAGAGCCGGCCATGAATGGAAACAGAAGCCGCCCACAAGCGGGGAAAGCCGCGCCTGCGCAGTGACCAGTCTCGGCCCGTCGCCGCAGTGGGGGGGAGGGGAGATATGTAATAAAATAAATAAATCTTAAAAAAAAAAAGTCTTTGTTGGACCATTTGATTAAATTTATTTCACCTTGATTGAATTAGTTTCATATTTTACTTTGCTGGCTCTAATTTTTTAGCATATTTCTTCAGATGTGTTCTAATTTTAGTTGTAGCACAAATTTAAGCAGGGAATTTTATATTCTTTTGATTTGGGGTTATTATATTTTATTATTCATTTTTAATGAATCAGAAAAAGGTCTTTACATCCTCTAGAACCCTAATCAGCTCAAACACATACACACACATATGCTCACACATATGCAGGCACACATACACACACATATAAATTGATAGTCTGTACTTTTAAAAGTTGTTTATTTAATGTTTCCCCCTTTGGGTGAAGGTCTTTTTCCAAATGCATCACTGGTAGGCACTTGGTATTAATACCTTGCTGCCAGGGGGGCTCATCCCTGGGCATCATGTCTCAGGGTGGGGGGGAGGTGTAGTGAGTTTATTTGCTGAGTTTGGCTTAAAGAGAGGCCATATTTGAGCAACAAGGAGGTTTTCAGGAGGTAAATCATAAGCAATAGATATTATTAGGCTAAGTTTCAATTTTACAAGAATAAGGTTCAAAAGTATAAGCATTACTATCAAGGGCTTGGTGTATTGGTCTGTTTTCTTTTATTAGGTACTGCCTTTGTTCTCTAGAGATTCTTGCCACTCTATTAGAGAATGTAGCATTACACCCCAGGATGGGAATTTAATATTTTGTTGGTTAGTGTGTAGGTCTCCATCCTCTGAGATAATAACCTATAACCACATGAGCACATTCATATTCCATAGAGGCATGTCCCAGATATTGTAGTAATGGAAGAACTTGTGACATTGATTGTGGTTACCAGAGGTTCTGAGGGGAGGGAGAGGGAAGAAATAGGTGGAAAATAGGGTATTGCTGAGTCATTGGAATTGTTCTGCATTATATTGTTATACATTTCGTTAAAACCTATAAAATTGTACAGTGCAAAGTGTAACTCATAATGTAAACCATATACCGTGGTTAGTAGCAAAGCTGCAATACTTTTTCATCAATTGCAACAAACGTATCACACTGATGTAAGATGTTATTAATAGGAGGAAATGTGAGATGGGGAGGGGTGGTGTATATGGGAATTCCCTATATTTTTGATGTAACTTTTCTGTAACCTAAAACTTCTTTAAAAATAAAGTTAAAAAATAATAATAAATTTCCTAATCTTTTCCAAAAAAATGTTGTCTATGATACTTCTTGTTGGATAGGTAATATATATTTTTTTAAACGAAGGTTATTTATCATTCTGTTTCATTATGGCTTTTCCTTTTTCAGTCTTATTTAAGAAACTTTCCTACTCCCAGTTATAGAGGCACCAACCCATATTTCCACTGTTAATATTTATAGATTTTTAAAAATGGGACTTATCTATGTTTTCTTAACCCAAATTTATTGAATAAAATATTTTTTCCAGATATTCAAATTGAAATATCACATTTATTACATCATTAGGCATCATATGTAAGTTAGTATTTTTCCAGATGTTTAATTCTGATGAGTTAATTTTATTCTGTGCACTAATACCATACTTGTTTCATTATTGTACCTTTAAATATGGTTATATTTTATTTTAAGCAAATGTAGCTCATTATTTCCATGTTGCTATTCTTCCTTCTTGACTATTAATTTTATATTTAATTTCATGAGGACTTTCAGAATCAGCTTTATCAACTTCTACAGAACCCCTATGGATATTTTCTTTTTGTATATATTAAATTTATAGATTATTCTGACACATATGCACATACATTTACAGATATACATATATAATTTTACATGCTTCATTTTGAATTTTTTCATTAATAGTGAATAATACACAAAACTTAAAAAATTGTCATGTGGAAATCCACTGTTTAATAATAATATGCACCTATCTTTTATACATAGTCTATTAGAGGAAAGGACTTAGTATAATTAACAACCTTATGACTATTTATACTTAAGCTCTGAAAATGTCATGTAACTAAAAAGCTGGTATCTAATATTAAGTTGCATTAATGGAATACATAGTTTTGAGTGAACTGTTTGAATATTCAAAATACTTAATATTATAAGTAAACCTAATTGTATATACTATACCATATTCCAAAATTATGCTTTATTTTATTTTACTTTAATTATAACTTTTAAAACATAACAATTTGTACTTATTATTCAAGCTGCAAAATGACACTTAAAATCTCATCTGAATATATGAGTTAAGACTCATTTTTAAATTACAAATAACAGAATATGTATCCTAAACTAGCATAAACAATTCTGGGAATGTAGTGTGACTCACACTACTGGGTTAGGAAATATGCTGGACTTTACATGAAGCTTAGTCCATTGTTCAATAAAGCCATCACAGGCCAGATTCTCTCCCTTCCTCCCTCCTTCCTTTCTTCCTTTCAGCCTTCCTTCTTCCTTTATTCTTTCATTTTGTTCTTTCTTTTTATTTAATATTTTATTGAGCTTTAATTTAGTTTTATGGTGAAGTACACAAATCTTAAGTTTATAATGTGACAGTTTTTTATATGTTTATACACCCACGTAGCCATCTAGATCAAGATGAACATTTCTGGCAATGTCAGCAGTAGGCTGGGACAAGTCTCATCTCTCTGCCAGGGCTCGTTTCTTTCTGGGCTTAGCTGCTTGGTGCTCTGGTCTTTGCAGCTGCAAACTATCAGGCAAATGGCTCATCTCTCTTCCCGGGGCCTCTGCCATGTCTAATGGAGCCTTCTCTCTTTCCTCATGTATCTGCTTCTCTGTATTACTTCTCAGGGCTCCAGTATCAAAACTCCAACTCTTTCCTCTGCTGTGTAGTTTTCTCTGAGAATTCCCACCCACCAAGGGGGCAGGGACTCAATGCCCTACTGATGAGGCCCAATCAAAGCCTTAATCATAATTTAATCAACTAAAAGTGAAACATCTGAAGTTAATACAATCTAATATGCCCAAAGGAATAGACCAGTTTAAAAACATAATACAATATCTATTTTTGGAATTCATAAACAGTATCAAACTGCTACACTCTCTCAGTCAATACTTACCCGAAGAAAAATAATATTGTAATCTTCATCCTGATAGATTAGTTTTCCCTGTTCTTGAACTTCATAGAAATATAATCATATAGTATGTATTCTTGGCTGTGTGGTGGTTTTGGTTTTACTGGATCCTGGAAAATCACCTTAAAACTGACCTCTTAGTTTTCAAATTAAATGACTTATTCCTGGCCCTCAATTTCTTGGATCTTTATAAAATGACACTTATCTCATTTCCTTCTGCCATCAACCTATGCCCTTTCTTGAGTACATTTCTTACGTCTTCTTCCTTGCCTTTTTCTCATCCTCTAACCCCTAGAATAAAAATACTTTCAAAGCATAGTCTGAGCCATATTCTACCTAACTTTATCTCTAAACCTCCAACTATTCCAATGTAGATAATTCAAAGGAGTTCCGTTCTCCTCTTGCATACTT
>PVKH010035164.1:0-11769 GCA_004027955.1 Chaetophractus vellerosus | reverse complement strand
CCTCGTTGTTTGCACTTGCTGTGTCTGTTCATTGCCCTTGTTTCATTAGGAGGCACCAGGAACTGAACTCAGGACCTCCGATGTGAGAGGGAGGCACTGAATTGCTTGAGCCACCTCCGACCCCTGCTTTGTTGTGTCTCTCATTATGTTTTCCTTGTGTCTCTTGTTGTGTCACCTTGTTGTGTCAGCTCGCTGTGCTTGCCTGTCAATGCCAGCTTGCTGTCTTCTTTAGGAAGCCCTGGGAACGGAACCAGGGACCTCCCATGTGGTAGGTGGGAGCCCAATCACTTGAGCCACATCCACTTCCCTGAATACATCACATTTTTACTTACTTGTGCTGTTTATGCCTGTCTTTCCCCACTAGAATGTCAGGTCCACGAGGGAGGGGATTTTTGTCTATTTCGTTTGTTGCTGTATCCCTAGCACCTAGAAGCACATTTGTCTCATGGTTGGCACTCACAGTAGGTTTGTTGAGTGAATAAATGAATCCATATTTTACTTAACCCCTGAGTTAGTCCTTCAATCAGAAAATTCATTCCAAACTTAGAATAATTGGGCAAAAGAGCCCAGCATGGTGCCTCCCAAACAAATAGGGGCTTTGTCAAGATTGGATGAAATTCATTACGATGTGGGAAGGAGCCAGGCTGGCTAAATTCAGCCAGAAAAAGGTGGGAAGTCTTTGTTAGAAGGAGAGGAGTATGTCACAGACCAAAGGAGAGTAGAAAAAGCAGTCCTGGGGATAGCACCAGAGCAGTTCTAGGCATCTAGGAGACGGGCCCCCTCCTCAGGCTTTTAAATGGGCTGCGTATGATTGAATCACTACTCAGATTGGGTCGTGTTCCCATATCTTAAGCAGCAGAAGTGAGTCTCTTGATTGACAGGTTCATTAGGACTGCATCCAATGAGTGGTTTTCAAAACAAAACTAAGGCACTAATACCAAAATAAAGGTGGGTGTGGATTCTGGTCATTGAGAAATAGCAGATGTCTGTGGCATTGGACATATCAATACTATTGGGCACTCCAGTGTGTGCAGGGATCTGTGTGGCTGTGAACAATCCATGCAAGGCCCCTGCTGTTTGGGGCTTTCCATGCTCCTTCCTCCCATCTGAGCCGAGGGGCCAAAGGTAGGTTACATTAAGGAGCATGAGCATCACGGCAAATCTCTGGACCCAGAATTCCAGTTTCCCCTCCAGCCTACCCAAAATCTGGAAGATGGTCCATCAGCCCAGGAATGGCTAGCCGACAAGCCATTAGGCCATTCAGACCAAGAGGCATAAACAAAAAAGGTGGACTTGATTACAGAGACCAATTGCTGTATTAGTCAGTATAGGTTAGACTCTGCTGTCATAACAAATAAACTCCAAAACTTCAGTGGCTTAATACAACAACATTTTTTTTTTTCACTTACAAACATCCTGTGGATGTCCAGCTGTCCACCCTGCAGTGACTTGATGATCTAGGTCACCTCCATCTTATAGTCACACCATCTCTCCATGTGGCTTCCTGGCTACTGCTCTTTAACTCCCTCCAAATGGAAATGAGACCTTTCTGTTCATAGTCTTTTGGTCAGAAGCAGTCACATGGCCCCACTCTAATTACAAAAGCGGCTGGGAAATGCAGGGGAGTGCTTAGAATATTTGATGAGCTCTACAGTCTCTTCCACACATGCAAATAACAGAAATACTCCCTGGAAATTAAGGGCATGCCTCTGAGTGAATCCTGGTGATTAGAAATCTGGAGATTGTGGATTTGATGTTCTACGTATGCCTGAGATATAATGCCACCAGGCGGACAGGGGTGGATATTGGAGATGGGAAGTCAAAATTGATCGAATGGCTATTTCTGCACTGGACATGATCCACAATCCCTCATTGCATCCCCAACGCTACCTTGAAAATTGCGCCCATTTTACAGATGAAGACACTGACACCGAGAGGAACACAGTGACTTGCCTGAGGTCAAACACTTTGAGTGGCACAGATTGTAGGGCCACCTGAAGCCAATGTTGTGTTTCCACTACTCCGTGAAGCTCACAAAAGCCAAGACAAGAGTTCGATTTTCACCGGATGAAAAGAAGAACGTTGCTAATGATGAAGATGAAGGTGGTGATGACGAAGATAAAGATGACTGAGTAGAGCACCTCCTAATCCTTGCCGTACCGCTACATGCTGGCAAATTTGTAACTGATTTAATCCTCCCAATAGCCCTATCATCCCCAATTCACAGATGAGGAAACCGAGGCTCGGAGGGGTTTAAAAAAACTTCCTCAGGATCACAGCCAGTGAATTCGGAGTTAAGATTTGAACTCCTTTGCCTGATTTCAAAGCCACTCCACTACACAGAAAAGAGAACAGTTCAAGTTTTATCTGCATGCCTCCACTCACCAGATTTTACCGATTGTTTTCTTTAAACCAACCGCAGTCTCATTTAGGCTGTTTCTTAGATGGCTTCACGACTTGCATCTGTTTTCAAAACAATTCTTAAGAATGAACGAGAACGGTGTAGCCCGCCCCACCTAGTATCCAGACGAAAAGCATAGGAATGCCCTGATTATGTTCCCCATAAAAATATACATCCCCACCTCACTATCCTTAACAAAAGACAGATGCTAATTAGAATTTTCACTAGCATTTACAGGCTCAGTTTTAATTACACCAGATCTATCTGAATTTACTGTAGCCCTCTGATTAACAGGGGAAGAAAATCAATAAGCATACCGAAAAATTTGGATGTGTTATACAGCTAATCCAATTTTATGTTATAATCATGTTTTAATGTGGGTCCTAATTACCATAATTAAGCTGCCTGTGACAGCGCTGGCTGGGGCAGAAGCTGTTACTATTCTAAGATGCCTTGTTGAAGGCTTTTCCCAGATTTTGGGTGCATTCTGCCATTTGGCTGGTTTGGGGTGCTGTGGGGATGGGAAGAGTGTGTGTGAGGGGGTGATGGTTCCCGGAAGCCCGGCTCTGCTCAGGGAAGCCTTGGTTCTAAGGTTAAAGCTAGGTCAGGTGCCATGTCCAT
Source organism: Chaetophractus vellerosus (assembly GCA_004027955.1). Classification (NCBI taxonomy): domain Eukaryota; kingdom Metazoa; phylum Chordata; class Mammalia; order Cingulata; family Chlamyphoridae; genus Chaetophractus; species Chaetophractus vellerosus. The sequence goes on along the minus strand of PVKH010035164.1, from coordinate 8,747 downwards.
GCCGTTCACATGCACTGCCTTCCAATATTTATTGAGCATTTATTATGTACCAGGTCCTGCTATGGGCTCAGGGAGCACAGATGAGGAGTTTCCACTCCAGATAATATAAGAGCTATTGGGACACCAGGTAAGAAATATTCCAGGTAAGAAATACCAGGTAATATGAGAGCTATTGGGACACCTGGCATGAGGGAGAGGTCTGGGAGGGGTTCCCGGGGGAAGCAAATTCTTAGCTGAGGCATTAGGAGTAAGTAGGAGTTCAGCAGGCACACACCCTAACAGGTGAGCTTTCCCATCCACATGAAAAGAATTTATTAAATACTGACTATATATCAGGACCTAGACCTCCAGCCCTTGAGCGTCATTCAATGATCGTGCATTCACTCACTCTTTCCCAAAGCATTTATTTACCGAACACTTTCAAGAGGTTTTGTAGGGGTCCACCTTGCACTCCATCCATGTGTTGAATGCCATTCATTCGGTCACCTCCACAAAGCCTTCCTGTGCTCTAAATATGCAGTGTTACAGCACTTTAGCTCTATTTGTTGACTATTTAACCATTCAACAGCCACCCCCAAGAAACGGACCCCAAGGTACGGATTTGAGCGCAAGTAGTTGATTCAGGAGGCAATCTCGGAATTAACAGTAGAGGAGTCAGGGAAGGGGAAGGAAACAAACAAACAAAAAAGGGTGTATTATCAAACGGTTGGCCACTGTGGGCACCTGGAGCTCTGTCCCACTGGGGACCTTTGTGAGTCTATTTCATGTCTCAGAGTTCTCGCCCTGGGTGGGGAATAGGTGGGGGCATTTATATACCAACTTCAACCAGTGTTTGGTTCTAGGGCTGCTGGCCTGCCATGCTGATAGGCAGTAAGGAAAGCCCTGAGGCAAAGAGAGGCAGATGCTAATAGATGGGAGCCAGCTCCCTGAAATATCAAGGGCTGAGAGGATAGGGGAGTAAGGGGACAACAGCTTCTACTATAACAGTATTTAAAATACCTACTATGGGGGCCGGCTGTATAGCCCAGTGGATAGGGCGCCGGTTTACCACATGGGAGGCCCCGGGTTCGGTTCCCGGGGACCTCTCCGGGTGGGCAGACCGCCTTGAGAAGGGGAAGCCGCCGTGGGCGGGGCAGAGCCACCATGGGCAGGGCAAAAAGCTGCCACAGGCAGGCCAAAGCCGCCACGGGCAGGGCAAGCCGCCCGCGAATGGAAGCAAAAAGCTGCCTGCGAACGGAAGCAAAAAAAAAAAGCCACCCGCGAACGGAGCAGAGCCGCCTGCGCAGTGAGCTGACTCAGTGCGTTGCCACAATGGGGGAGACAGAGCAGACAGAGAAGAACACAAAAATGAACACAGCAAGAGCAAGCAGAAAGGGGGGGATATGTAACCAAAAAAATACCTACTATGTGCCAGAGTATTTGGATTTCATTTACTGAATATGCATTTGCCCAACAAGCACTGACTGATTTCCTTACACACAAGATCCCAGCCCCACACCCTCTATATTATCCACTCCAGGGCTCTACTCTACTCACTCCCCACTTGCACTGAAATCACTTAGGATTTCAGCCTTAATCTCAGGATCTAGAAAGCAAGACGGGTCCCCTTGGGTTGCAAGAGGAGGCTGGACAGCTCGCAGTCCACCTTCTGCATATCAGGAGGTGCCGTCAAGGCTGGAGACACCATCAGCTGCCCAGGCTGCCTACGCAGCCTCCTGCGGCCAGAGCTGTGACGGGGCAGGCCAGCCACGGTCACTGTGGCTTCTGTCTAGGGCCCGTGGGAGGCCATGCAACAGCTAGGCAGGTAATTGGGTATCACTAGAGCACCTTCCAGAACAAGGGGTGTGGCTCCTGCAGAGAGAGATGAGGAGCAGGCTGGCTAGCTGGGGTTAACTCCTTCCTCCCCGAGAAAGAACAAAGAGGAATTTGGAGATCAACCACACGGGCTGTTGAGCGGTAGCTGTGAGGGTCTCACCCTTTAATACTCCACGAGAATCACCTGTGAGACCTGTTAAGCCAGAAGACTCCTGGGCCCCACCCAAGAGTGTGGTTCCATGGGTCCAGGGTGAGGCCTGGGAATCTGCATTTTAAGTGTGTAGGTGATGCTAAAGCTGGGGGTCCATAGGGCACGGTGAGAGAAGCACTGCTTTCATCTAATGGCCCAACAGCTGTCTTTCACAGTTGGGGAAACTGAGGCCCAGGGAGAGATCTGATTTGCAGTAACCCATAGGACCAGGACTGGAGCCCTCTACTGGCAGGCCAGCGCGCATCCGTGTTGCCCTTCGCTAGAAGAGCTGAGCCTCCCGGATTGTGTATTGTAGGCACACTCTCCGTTATTGACAGGCGCGAACGGTGTTAATGAACTAAGAAGACCTGAATTCACCCAATAATTGCAGGGGAGGCTAACAGCGTAAATATGAGCCTCGTTAATGTAAAGCAACCTTCCCCTATAGAGATCTTATGTAAAACTTTAAGCACACGCATCTTTTGAAGGTTTACTTATTTTGCTTTCAGAAAAAAAATTGAGTGCTTATAAAATACATATAATAGAGAAACCATAGATATATCAAGCTCACAAAATTTGATGTGTTGAATAAGATGGCATGAGTGTAGGCCCATCTGTCCAGATTAGATGGTTACCCTGGAGGGGGCTGCTAGGAGCGAGGAAGAGAAGGCATGAGAAAAAAATGCACCGCAATGAAATAAAAACGGATGATCTAATGTTAATTGAATGCAGACCACATGGCAGAGAGACGCCAATGAAAAAATGCAGTTATAAAGAATCCCAAAAATAAGATAGGAAGAAAAGAGAATTTCCAGGTAATTAAGTTTTCTTTTTGAGCATCATCTATCTCCTGCCCCCACAAAGGAAAAGAAATTGAGAATAAAGGAACATAACCATGTAATATAAGCAGGAGATAGTGAGAAAAGTGTTCACATTCAGATATGCCTGCCATTATCAGAGATTCTAAAACTTTCCTGGAAGTGAGAATTGTCTGGAAAGTTTGGTAAAATGCAGATTCCCAGTCCCGTCCCTCAGAGATGCTGATTTTAATGAGCTTTCATGTCATTCTGATGCACATTGTATTTATAACACACTTTGATCCAAGACAATAACCAGTAACATCCCCTCCTAGGCCCTGAAATCCCAGTTAGAATCTATGTCCTATAACTAGAACCTGTTAAAATGCAATCTTCCTCTGTTGTGCTTTGTCTGTGTCCATTTTCCAAATGAGGAAACTGAGGCACAGAAAGGTTAAGTAATCTGCCCAAGATTGCACAGCTAGTAAGTGTCAGACGCAGGTTTTGAACCCACATTATCATATAATGTACCACCTCTCCCCAACAGAGTCAACACGAGCTAGACAGCGTCATGACTCAGGGAATCTGAAGCAAGGGAAAAGACACACCCAAAGAAGGTAAGGGCCCGGCTAGAGAGCTCAGTGGATAAAGAGCGCGCTGGGATACCACATGGGAGGCCCGGGTTCGGTTCCCGGGGACCTCTCCGAGCGGGCAGATGACCTTGAGAAAGGCAAGCCACCGTGGGTGGGGCAAAAAGCCGCCGTGGACAAGGCAAAAAGCCGCCCCACGGGCAAGGCGGAGCCCCCACGGGCATGGCAAAGTCACCCGTGAAAAAGGCAAAGAAGGTAAGGTAGGAAACTAAACCAAGCCCAATGCCGTATTTCCCCAATTGAAAATTCCTGTGTGTGGTTAGATTAGACAAAGAGCACGACTCACCCCTCATTTTGCAAAAGTATGAAGATGTAATTATGCTTACTTATATTTTTAAGGAATAGTAATATTGAAACAAATAAAACCATATGGAAATGGGGTTGGATCCCTCCATCAGTAGATACAGGCCCTGGATACACCCTCGGAGTGCTTTATTTTAAACTCTCTGATATCAGACAGACTTCCCCTATAATCTGGTGCTGTAAAGGAAAACCACTAGGTAGACCAGAAGGCCCAAGACACCAGTAGCATTCTACTGTGTGGTTATATTACAATTTATTTACCCATTCACCTACTGATAGACATTTGGGTTATTTCTACTATATTTAAAGATGCTAGAAAGATATGTTTTCATTTCTCTTGGGTAAATACCTAGTGGTAGGATGGCTATATCACAGAGTAGATGTATGTGTATTTAAGGAATTACTGAATGGTTTTCCAAAATGTGCCATTTTATATTTCCACCAGAATCATATAAGAGTCTCATTTACTTAACATCCTTGTTAGCACTTGGTATGATCAGTTTTTCTAATTTAAGCCATTCAAGTGAGTGTGTAGTGGTATCTCATTGTGGTTTTAATTTCCATCTACTTAATGACTAGCGATGTTGTGTATCTTTTTTTATGTGCTTATTTGCCATCCATGTATCTTCTTTGGTGAAGTATGTGTTCAACTACTTTGCCCATTTAGCAATTGTGGGTTTGTGGGTTTTTGTTTTTTTTTTGGATTTATTACTGTTGAACTGTAAGAGTTCTTTTTATATTCTAGAGACAAAACCTTTGTGGGTTGTATTACATGAATATTTTCTTTCAGTTTGTGGTTTGCCTTCTCATTTTTATAAATGTATCATCAAGAGCAAAATACTTAAGTTTCAATATCATTCAACTAATTGGCTTTTTTAGACTGTGATATTTGTGTCATATTAAAGATACGATTGAAATTTGCCAACTCCAACACCATAAATATTGTCTCTTATGCTTTCTCCTGGAAGTTTTCATAATTTTAGCTTTTACATTTTGGCCTATGACTGATTTTGAGTAAATTTTGTATATGGTTTGAGGTCAGAGTCAAGTTCAAATATACATTGCCTGTGTCTATCCAATTGTTTCAGTGCCATTTCACAAGAAGATTGTCTTTTCCACCACCGAATTACCTTGACAGCCTTGTTGAAAATCAATTGGCCATATATATATGAGTCTATTTCTTGATTCTATTCTATTCCATTGATCTATATGTCTATCTTTATGCCAATATCACACCGATATTATCTTGATTACTGTAGCTTTATATCTTTAAATCAAGTCGTGTAGCTGCTCCAATTATGTTCTTTTTCAAAATCATCTTGGCTGGTCTAGGCTTTTTGCTTTTCCAGATAAATTGTATAATCTTCTTGTAAGTTTCTGCAAAAAGGCCTGCTGAGATTTTGATTGAGATTGCATTGAATCTGCACATCAATGTGGGAGCATTGTTGTCTTAACGATATTCAGTGTTCTGATCCATAAAAGCAGTTTATCGCTTCATTTATTTATGCTTATTTAATTTCTTTCGGCAATATTTTATAATTTTCCATGTTCAGATCTCGAATATCTTTTGTTAAATTCCTAAGTATCTCATTTTTTTTTGCCATAATGGTATTATAATTTAATTTCAATTTAAGAAGTTTTGTTACTAGTTTAGAAATAAAATCGATTTTTGCATATGGACCTTGCCTAACTCACTAATTACTTCTACTAGCTTCTTTGTGGATTCCTTAGGATTTTCTATAGAGATGATCACGCCATCTGCAAATAAAGTTAGTTTTACTTCCTCCTTTCCAATCTATATGCCTTTCATTTCTTTTTTTTCTCATTGTCCTGACTCAGTGCCTCAAGTACAATTTTGAATGGAAGTGGTGAAAGAAAGCAGCCTAGCTTCATTCCTGATCTAAGGGTGGACATATTCATGTAATATAAGCAAGAGGTAGTGAGAAAAAGAGTTCATATCCTGATATGCTGTAGCTTTTTGTTCTTTGTAGACAAACTTTATCAGGTTAAGGAAGTTCCTTTCTATTCTTGATCTGCTGAGCTTTTTTTTTCCATTGGGAATGGAAATTGAATTTAGTCAAATGCTTTTTCTGCATCTCTTGAGAAGATCATTTCATTTTCCTTCTTAAGTCAGTTAATATGGTAAATTACTTCCACAGATCTTCCATTTCTGGGATACATCTCACTTAACAATGTCATCCTTCTTATATGTTTTTGGCTTTGATTGGCTAAAACTTTGTTAATTTGTGTGTCTATGTTTGTGAGGGATATGATGGGGGTTTTCTTTTCTTATAATGTCTTTGTCTGGCTTTGATATCAGGGAAATGCTGGCCTCGTAGGAGGAATTGGGAAGTTAGTTCCCTTTCTGCTATTTTCTGAAACTGTGTTGAATTGTACTATTTCTTCCTTAGATATTTGGTGGAACTCACCAGTAAAGTCATCTTGGCCTGGAGTTTTCTTTGTAGCAAGGTTTCTAACTTCCAATTCAAGTTCTCTGATTGATACAGGGCTATTCAGGTACCCTATTTCTCGAGCGAGTTTTAGTTGTTGGCATTTTCTAAGGAATTTGTCCATTTCACCCAATTTGTTAAATTTATTGGCATTATGTTGTTCATACTATTTCCTAATTAGCCTTTTAAAATAAATGTAGAGTCTGTAGTTGTGTGCTTCTCTTATTCCTGATAGGAGTAGTTTGTGTCTAATTTCTTTTTTCCTGTTCATTCTGGCTGAAGGCTTATTAATTTGATTGATTTTCTCAAAGAGCCAGCTTTGCATTCATTGATTCTATTGCTTTGTTTTCTTTTCTGTTCTATTCATTTATGCTTTGATCTTTATTAGCTCCTTTCTTCTGCTTACTTTGGGTTCCACTGACTCTTCATTTTTTAGTAGCTTAGGGTAGAAACTGAGGTAATTGATTTGAGAACTTTCTTCCCTAATATTAGCGTTAATGATATAAGTTTTCCTCTCAGCTTTAGCTTTAGCTGCATCTAACAATCTTTGATATGCTACACTTTTAAAAATCAGTTTAAATATTAAAATTTTTTCTTTGATTTCTATTTTGCCACATTGATTATTTCTTTTTAGGAGGTACCGGGGATTGAACCTGGAAACTTGTACATGGGAAGCAAGTGCTCAACCATTGAGCTACACCTGCTCCCCCACATTGGTTATTTTAAAAGTGTATTTTTTAGTTTCCAAACATTGGGAAATTTTCTAGATATCGGTTTTTTATTTCTAATTTAATTCCATTGTAGTTAGAGAATATGCTTTGTATAATTTGAACCATTTTATATTAACTGAGATTTGTTTTATGACCCAGGATATGGTCTCTCCTGGTAAAATAGTCCATGCACACTTAAAAGAATATGTATTTTGTTGTTTTTAGGCTGAGTGTTCATTTCATTTTTTTCACTTTTTTTTTGAATTGTATATATATATTTTTTAGGATACATCGATTTACATAAACGTTACACAGAAATTTTAGGAGTACCCATATGCCCCACTTCCCACACCTCCCACAACTATATCCTTTGAGTGTTCTATAAAGGCCAATTAAGTAGAGTTGGTTGATGGTGTTTTTCAGGTTTCTGTACCAATATTTATTCTATGTCTACTTGTTCTATCAATTATTCAGAGAGGGGTGTTGAAATCTCTGACTACAATTGTAGGTTTGTCTATTTTTACTTTTGGTTCTATCAGTTTTTGTTCCATAGATTTTTAAGTTCTGTTAATAGGTGCATGCATATTTAGAATTGCTATGTTCTCTTGATGAATTGACCCTTTTATCGTTATGAAATGATCCTCCTTATTTCTGGTAATCTTCTTTACTATGAAATCCCCTTTGTCAAGATACCAATTATTCCTCAAAACTACAGGGGTGGAATTGCTGAAGGGATTCAGGTTGGCAAAGCACCAAGTATCTTATGGAATGATGATGGCGAAGAAGACACCTGACATTTGATGAATGTTTACTATCTTCCAGGAATGGTGACAAGTGAGTTACATGCTAATTTCATACTCATAGTCACCCTATGTTGTGACTTTTGCCACTATTTTCCGTTTTATAGAAGAGAGTCATTGCAGGTCAAAGTTTGAAAGACTCTCAGTGGTTATTTCATCAAGCTTTCCTCTTTTGCCCAAGGATGAAACTAAGGCCCAGAGAAGAAAGGACACAGAGCAGTAATGCAGAGATTCATCTCTCAGAAGTTGCTTATCAACTCTCAAATAGGTAATAATTGAAGTCTGAAGGTCCAAGCTCTCTGGGCTAAATACATGCTTCTTCCCATCTAATGCTTTGTATTATAGCCATTCATCCATCTGCCCACCCATTTATCCACCCATCCATTCAGCATTCAATTATCCATCCATCCATCCATCCATCCATCCATCCATCCATCCATCCATCCATCCATCCACCTTCACCTATCCACCTATCTAACCATCCATCTTCCCACTCATCCATCCATCCATCCATCCATCTATCCATCCGTTCGTCTAGAGTTTGCCAAACCATTATCTAGACTTGTGTATATGCCCAGCATTCTTATTCTAAAGAAAATTAGACACAATCTCTACCTTCAAAAAATTCAGTCTTGCAGGACAAGCATGTAGATAGATATGTAACACCTTCACATAAAATAGACAACTGTACTTGGTGCTGTGGGCAACTTGGTGCTATCTTCTCCACATAGGGACTCAATCTGAGCTTCCAAGATGAGAATATAGTTGAGGGACATCTTGAAGGAAGAGTCAGGGCTTAAAACAAATGCTAGATGTGGGGATTTGGAGCTATGTACCCCAGAGAAACGTGTTCTTAAACTTAATCCATTCCTGTGGGTGTGAAGTAGGATGTTTTGATGAGGTGACTTCAGTGAAGCTGCGGCTCAACTCAGTCGGGATGGGTGTTAACCCTATTACTAGAGTCCTTTATATGTGGAATGAAATTCAGACAGAGAAAGCCACATGAAGCAGGAAGCTGAAGGTCAACAGAAC
>PVKH010035163.1:0-11762 GCA_004027955.1 Chaetophractus vellerosus | reverse complement strand
ACCTGAAAGTCAGCATGACATTTTCTTTGAATGAATCATTAGTGTTCTGAGTTTTGTTTTGTTTTTAACAAAAATTGGAATGATAAAATTAGAGTCAGCTATATTCAACAGCATTTACAGTACTGTTTTCATTCGGACTACAATCTAAAAGATGGCATGCATAGCCAAGAAGAGATTTTGCGTGTGAGGGTGAGTGTAAGAATATGTGTATGTGTATGCACATATGTGTGTGCTTTGGGGTGGGGTGAAGGGGGCAAGCTCACATAGCCATTTAAAGGCTTATGCTTCTTTTTTAATATATAAAATAAATAAGTGCTAGAGTAAAGCCTCTTAAAATATACTGAAGGTTTTTTTGTCAAGATCTCTAGTCCCAGAAAGGTGTTTAAAAATTATAGCTTTGAAGTAAATCATAGAAAATTAAAGAAAAAAAGAGACCTGCCCCTCAACAAACCCAACATCAATCAAACTTTAATTTCCTTCCTGTATATCCTAGAGTTGAATTCTAGGAGATCTTTTCATAATAAAAAAGTGAAATAAATAAAGTAAAATTTTAATTTTCTAGTACATCAGCCACTTATTCTCATGCTATTGTTTTGCAAGTATTTCTGTAGTTGAATGAACACACAGTGACTCCAAATTAGTAGGAGTGGAAAGGGGGGTAGAATTCCACATACATGTTCATCCATAATTTCTTGTTTGGTTCAGACCTTGGTGAGGAGCCAGGGTGGACCCTGCTTTGCTTGGTTTTGAAGCCTCTTCCTAGCCAGCAATTGAGTAAGACCAAGTCACCTTGATCCACTTTCTCCCCCCTTCCCCACCCCCACACCCGTTTCTTTTTTCTTTCCACTAATGATTACAACAGCACTCAAATATGCCACGGCAAAGACCCCTTTCCTAAAAAATGAAATAAAGCATATGGAAGGAAACTAAGAACTCTTGTCAAAATTATTCCCCTGTGAAATTAGTTACATTCCACAAGAAAATGTAATCATGCCAAGGGTTTCTTTCTTCAGTGACTCTCACATAAACTGCAATAGAAAAAAAAAATCTGGTGTTCAGCTTCATAAGCTGTCAGTGCCATTGGCTACCTAAACCCATTCATATTTGATTATTTTCAGTCCACTTCAATTTCTACACAGCCCTGGTGGATATTTCCTTGGTTCATTGAATACAACATTCACATCAGTTTATGATTGTGTTTCCACTGTCCTTGCTATAATTAACACAGCAACAGATTAAAAAATACTACTTAAAATAACTGGTGTAGAATTCACTTTCGAACAGAATACACATAAAAAAGATTATCCAACAGGGAGCTGCCAAATGTACTGTAAACTGGAAGGATTTCAACATCCCTTGAACACTCGGCTAAGAGCTAACTGAACCACATCTCTGCTCTCAGCAGAGCATGAAACTCTGAGATTTGTTTCGGTTTCCATCCAGTTTCTGCCAGTTAAAACTAAAGACCTCCACAGGATAAATACATATTTCCAGTTTTACTGGTTGTGTCTACTTTATTATAGACCATACATATCCCACTCAAGGATGCTTGAACCCTTTATGAACATGACATTCTAAAAAGCACTGCAGTCAAACATACTTTCTCAACTTCCATCATCATCCTCTTCTCCACAAAACCCTTCTAATGTGGACACAATTGTGAAATGTACTATGCAAAGAAAACCTAATAGACCTCATGCTTTTCCCTGTAAGAATGTAATAGAATGTTTTTCCTCATAAGAAACACATACACACACAGTACCTAGAGAAAGAGAGATGAATGCAAACATTAAACCCTGCTCAAACCCCCCCATTGCAATCTCATTCCTTATAAAATCAAATACAAATTTTTCAGCCTATCATTCAAAGAGTTCTACAATATGAGCATAGACTACCTTTCCAGCCTAAATCCAATCTCCTCTTTCCCATTCCTAGGAAACCAGATTACTCACAGTTCCCTTGTCATATGTTGCTTTCCTATTGTTTGATCCTGCCACCGAAATTAGTAAGGGGTCAGGACCCTGGAGTCAACTAGTCTGGCTCAAGAGGAAGGGAGAGAGGCATGCTTTGTGATCTTATCATCAGGCATCTGGTGTGGAACTAAGGGAGTGTTCTGAGGCACATCTCTCAGAGTTCCTGTTGAGAAAATTCATATAGATCATTCCAAATAAGTTGTCAATTTAAACTGACATAAGTGAGGGTTTTGTAATGTGCAGGGGGACAGAGAAAGGCCAGGAGATGTGTTTCAAAGTGTAGGGTATGAGATTCAGTCAAAGCTGTGTAAGTGAGAGGTGCTTCTCTAGAGTAGCTGGAGACAGAGTTAAGGGAGTCAACAGAATGGGACATCCACCTCTGTGCCTATGACCCAGGCATCCTGTCTGCATGGTAAATCATTCCCATTCTTCAAGACCCATCTCAAACACCAACTCTTCCATGAAACTGCTTTCTATCCCTTAGAAAGAAGATACCTTTCCCTTTGTTGGTACTTCTTTCATGACCTTTCCATAGTAGGTTGTATATTACAGTCTTTGATTTATTTGTCTTATCCCCTTACTCAATTATACGGACTTTAAGACACGGGTTTGCTCTTCTCTTAATACCAAATATAGCAACTACAGATCGTGACACATAATTGTTGCTCAATGAATATAATTTGAGCTAGCATATGGATGGAGAGTAAATATTTGTGTATTCAGTGGAACAAGGACAAGGGTATCAATGTTCAAATACATCTCTGGAAGTTCTCCCAGATGGCCAGTATCATTGGCATATCTTCAATCTATTTCACAGTGATAACTAGCTATGTTCTGATTGTATTGAATATTTACTAACAATTCTTCATGGGCCTACTCAAGTAATCTGGGAATTATCAGAATAAAATTATTTACTAATATTTCAAGGTATTTGGGTGATGATGAATAAATAATTCCATAGAAATTTATAAAGGATGATTGTAATATCCTCTTCAATTGTTCTTGGCAGGAGATCATCTCATCCCACCTAAAAGTCTGACACCACAACTAATTTATTTTTTATTAAAATTTAACCACTTTCTTAAGTAATTTAACAATCCTTTCTCACTATTTTATCCCTTCATTCTGTTTATCATTTTAAAAATGTACAAATATTTGAAAAGCACATTTAGTATGAACTCAGAGTAGGATGCAGAGGAAAAACCTTATAGTACTGGGAATTAAATACTGTGAATGTTCTCTGTGCTAGCTCCTAGGAATGTTGAAGTTAAATTTTCAATTGAGCTCTAGCAAAGTCTATTGGATGTTATAAAATGTGTTTTATGATCAAGTATTACCCTCTGGATTTATCTTATTTTTCCTACCTTATTTTCCTTTTTTCCAATTTTCTCACTTTTAAAAGTTTGATATCTTATAAGCCTCTTTGAGTGCTTTTTATTTTAATGCTGTCTAAATAATGGACACATAAAATTAAAGTGACCCACTCATTTGCATTTTAATATACTCAAGTAAAATATGGTGCATAAGAGCATAATATTTAAATGAAAAAAAGATATGACTATTTTTGGTACATTTCCTTGAAAGTAGAAAGATTTTAAAACTAGCTGGTGGCTTCAGGAAAAACCTACTCAATACCTCCAATTTGCCCCTCATGGAGAAGCATGCCATTTATAGATTTTTATTTCTCATTTTTTCCAATAAAGTGTAAGGTGAATTAACCCTTACCTACCCACCAACTAACTCTTGTAATTCTATCATAAACTATAATGGTGTGAAATCTTGGCTTTCAAAATACCTTTGAATGTTTGTAGTGTTCGAAAATTACAAGAAATGCAGAGTAGTCATATTCATTAAGGACCTTGCTCTCCAAGGCTGCCAGAATGCATCAAGAAAATAAACCAGAAATATGATATATTGTTGGCTAGTCAGCACTTGAAATTCCCTCCTCGAGAACTATACTTTAAAAAATATGTTGTTCTTCCACTAAAATAAAATAAAAATTTATATTTTGTAGCTACTTAACAGCAAAATCATTGCAAATATAAAGAAAATTTTGTCCTAACTTTTCTTTTTTTTCTATAGCTTTCATACTCTTAGTAATGTTATGACGTATATATTTGTTGCTTTTAATAGTATATTTTCATTTCCAATAACATACTCCAAAACATAATATATTTCACTAAAAACAGACAATGACAGGCCATTTGCTAAATGTGAAAATGTACAAACACAATGTTCACCCTCTTTTTAATATGTGTAAACAAACTCTCTATGAAGCATCTTTTTTTTTTTTGAAGCATCTTATGAACTGGTTATTTAAATGTGTGGAAGTGAGCAAATGTTATATTACTGCTGACTCAAAAGAAGGCACTTACTGTGTGGGCAGAGAATGTCTAAGCTATCTGTGAAGGGAAGAGTATGTCACCTAAATTAATGTGGTAGAATCACCTCATAAGTCATCTCCACCATTCTGCTCCACTACACTGCTGGAAAGAGTAGAGGTCAATATTCTGCTCATTTAGAACATACTGGGCCTATTTATCTCCTACGAAGCTCATATCCCTTCATGTAGTCAGGATACAATAAGACACAGATAAAAAACTTCTTTAGGAAACCAACTATTCAGAGCAATGAATCAGTCATTAAACTTGAGCAAATATTTCAAAACCCTGCTTGCTGCCCTCTGTTCCTGAATGTCCTGACTAGCCTACCTCTACCTAGGAGACTGTCACCAACACACATAGCTTTGAGGGCTTTTGATTAGGTGGCTTAACCTAATGCAATAAATTATTTTCTTCCTCATTTATTCTTCAAAGCCCAAGTTTCCTTCACTTTAAAAAAAATCTTTTAAAAAGAAACACAACATTTCTTTGCACAATTGCAACTAAGATCTAAACTCTGTTATGCAGAGGAAGTGCTGTATTAAGTAAGCATGGTGGCCATACTTCACAAAAAGAAATAAGCAGAGGGCAGCAAGTGTAGAATATCAGAGAGAGACACACACTGAACATGTCAAAAACAAGCTTTAGGTGGTTGACCTTTTGCTCTTGGTTGGCTTTTTGCTGAGGTAAAAATATATAAAAACGAATGTACCCAGGATAAGGATCAAAAAGGTATCTCTGAATATCTGGATTGGTAATTGCTACTTACAGAAAAAAATTGTGACTCGTCATAGAAATAATCAAATATCAAACCAATGGATCCTTCCTGACCCTATAGGCCAACTTCCAACAGTAAACAGATTCTTGTTAATATTTTGTTCTCATAGATACACAGAGGGTTGCTACTTCAGTTTACTTGACCAAGGAATCAGCTCATTCAGTGCATCTATATGTTCCCCCAAATTCTATTGAAAAGTCAATAAATCCTGCATGGTAAATGACAGTGGACCACTTCAATATCCTCATGTTCATTTCCATTATTTGGGCTTTTAAAACTATGGTTTGGGTTAACTTGTCTGTGGCTGAAATTGTGCACAAAAGTCTGGAAAATGGTGGGAAAGGCAAGAAGCCAGGGAAAGGTTCACGCTTGAGGAAGTGGGATGTGATGAGTTGGATTACCCAGTTCTTAATGGCTCCAGAGAGGTCTATATCCATTAAACCTTTTCTGCTAAATCCTTTCAAAATTAAACCACCTACATCTCTAACAACCCTCTTTTCAATGATGCTTTTTAAAAAGACTTGTTGATCGCTGATTATACATGAAGTTCTGTGCTAAGTTTTTGATTGCACAAATACAAAAATATTATAATTTTTTCCTTAGAATCTCACCATTCATTAAAAGTCACCACAAAAACATTACACCTGAAAAACCTACAATAGTATAGAGGTACTTGGTGGTATTTTATAAGTGCAACAAAGGAGATCAATGTATCTATGGAAGTATAGGACAGAGGGTGAGAACCAAGAAGACTTTGAGAAAGATGTGGCATCAGAGGGGAGCCTTAAAAATGGTGATTGCAGAATATTATATGAATTGACATGTGAGATCCAGTGAATTCCTGTTGTCAACTTAACAACTGAGGATGTAATAATAAAATTTGGGGTTTGTTTCCATCCCATGCACTTTAAGTTGGTTCCTATTTCCATCTCACACATCTTTCGCTGGTTGCCCTATATCTTTGTTATCATGCAGGCATCATCCCTGTTCTTCATTCATTTTTTGTGAAAAACTAATCAATCATTTTAAATATCTTTATCTGTAGGTCTCTATTTTCCTATCATTTTGCCATGTTTTAGGCCCTTCTTTGATTAATTGTAAGTTCTTTTAGTTCAGTGGTATGGGTGTTCTCAAGAGAGCAGAAACATCAGAACTGGGGAAAATAAAAATGTTTCCCTTCTCTCTTGTAAGATAGGATTGAAATGAACATCAAGAAAATCTTTGAGGAAACCAAACAGAGAGAAGACCTCACAAAACCAACCCAATTGACGTAAAGACTAAGTCCTGTTCCTTCAGCTAGTTGATAGAACACTGTCATAGAAGAAAAACTGGGGGACTCTGGCCACTTGTTCTCTCTCCCACCTTTTGTCCAGTGTGGTTGTCATGTTGTATAAAACAGCTGAAATGCTTGGTACCACCTCAAGCCTGGACTCAAGTTGCAGCCAGATACTGTACTACTATGACAAAGCCTTCCCTGAAGATCAAACCAGGGGGACTAACTGAATTGCCACAGGTAGATAAGAAAGCGAGTGGAAACAATGTGGGAGAAAAGTAGAGATGCAGCATCAACAAGAACGGGTGGCATCATGTACAGTTTTCAACAACAGGAAGCAGAGGCAATCATTAGATGCACAGATGTGGCAATCTAGAGCAGAAATGCCTCTCACCTCTACCTCTCACCTCACGTGTTCTTCAATAACTGTGCCCTAAGAATTAATGATGTATCACGACCATTAGTTAAGTTTTCATTTGCCCAAATGTACTTGTGCCCTCAGCCCTCTCTTGGCATAAGAAACAGGATGGTAGAACAGCCACATTATCCTCCTTTAAAGTGGATTCATCATCACAAAAACTCATTGAAAGGCTGAAAATAATTCATTCCTATCAACCATTTCCAGAAAGTCAGAGAAGGAATAGCTTCTCCAAAGGAAAAGAGAAAAATGCTTTTTGCTGTGATTTTAAATGTATGAAAAGAAAAATATCTATCTTAGCATTGGCTGTAAACTGCACAAACTATAAATTGTTTTGAAGATTGATTAAAGCTCATGAATGTTGCTATGGCTATTAATCAATTACATTAGCCACTTACTACTTTACATTTCATAAACAGAGCATTAGTGAAAGATTTTCTGACAATCTTAGAAATCTCATGAAAATGGAAGACAAAGCAGATATTAAATGGTACAGAAATCTAGACACTCCAATTTTCATTAATTTTGCACAGCAGTTTGATTTTGAATTGTAACATTGTAGGTAGACTCGAGTGTGCTCAAGTTTACAAAGATTTAAAGTTTTCTTATACCAAAACATATCATGCAATTATCGAAAGTTTTTTCCCCTTATCTTCATGTATCCTTGAAAAAATAATTTACTTCGCCCCTTTTCACACCCTTTATTTTTCTGCTTACTAAAATAAGCTTGAGCTGTATGTTTAGTCTACCCATTTTAGGAAGCATTCTCATTAAAAACTCTCTATGTGAAGGTATTGAATGTGAAATAAAGAAGTCTAATGGATTCATAGAATTACCTGAAACTTATGTGGTCCTAAAGCAGAGGGGTCATCGCTGATACTGCTTTTCACAGCGTTATATTACCTAATCCAAGCATACGGCATTTACTGGGCCCTCAGGAATTCTGGGTGAAATTGAATAAAGATGAATATTCTCATGTTGTAAGGAGATAGTAAATAATATTTTGTCACCTCTTTCAATAGTCTCTAAAGAAGCAAGAGGCCAGTCTCACTCTCAAATCTAAGACTTACTAGTGCATTTGCTGAAGTAAATGTCAATCCGGTCAGTTATAGGATCAGGAGTTTTTTGAGGTCTGTGACCTGGTCAGAAGTTTAAGTCAAAATGTCTCTTCAAGGAGGAATGAGCCCTGAGGTTGAGTTGACTAATTGTGTCAAATTGGATGAGTCACTTAAACATAATAGGTCTCAATTTAATCACCTATAAATGAAAAGGCTGAACTCAAAAATCTTCTATATGTGTCAGGGTGACTTTTTTTTTTTTTTTTAACTTAGTGACTTGCAGACAGCAAACCAACAAATTGGAGAAATGTCATAATGGAAGTCTTTCAAATAAATTTGAGCATAATTTAAAAATAATGATTGAGATAAAAAGAGCATGAAAACGAGGCATCTTATTGAACTCCTTGTCTGGGCTTTGGTTTGCTCAATCTGTTTTTATTTCCTCTTTTAATGCTGTTAGATCTGTGTGTGTGTGTGTGTGTGTGTGCATACACGTGTGTTTATATGCTTACCCACCATTCTTTCTTTCCTCTTTTCTCTCTCTACACCTGTCAAATAGTTCCTAGCTGTGAATAACTTTATGTCAACTGAGCCAAGCTGGAAACTGTACTCCACAGAGACCCCTTCTCTTCATGGTCCTAGGTTAGAGTTCACCAAAGGAATAACTTGTGTGGGATTTGAAGAGCAGAAGTGAAGCATAAGCCATTACTCTTGAGATCATCATGATCAGACCAGGTAGCAGGCAGAAACAGCCATTCTTGGTTAAGTCCTTGGTTATCCTCTCTCACTGCTGCACTCACCCAGTTTGTCTTCCAGACTGCCGGCCTGGCTGACCAACCGTGGCCCCCGGCACACCAGCAGGCACTTGACCACAGACTCACAGAAGCAGCCACTAGACAGAGGCAGCAGCTTGCCCACGGTGACAGTTTCCATCGGCTTTTCTATGATAGCCCCCCTTCATGCTCCCACTTCTACTTCCAGGAGTGCTCGGCTTCTGGGATTTCCCTGTTTGATCCAATCTGTCTGTTTGCACCAGAACTTTAAAGACTTCTTAGTACTATTTCTCTTATCCACCAACATTTGCCATCCAGATTTCACTTCCCCAGCAACCCCTCATATTTGACTACAGTCTAATTTCTTTCACACATTCTAGTAAATCCCTTATTTCTGTGGGCTTATAGTAGCTCTGTTCTCCTGACTGAAATGTGGTTGATACAATGGTAGTACTTATCATGTTGACTACCAGTTACAGTCTCTGGCTTTTTTGAATTATGCTTAATATCTACTATCAAATCACTTCTTTGTTCTCATTTTATTTGGAACCTGCTAATGTCCTAAGAAAGGCAGAGCTACTGCCTTCATCCGTACCCATTCTTTACCAGGCAGAATTCAGGGTCTTGAAGACTCTGCTTCCTGCCAAAAGAAGTTTCTCATCTGTTCTAGGAATAAGAGACGAGAATTAGAGATGAAAGGGGAATATTTCTGGGCAGTTCTCATTCTAGGACCATTTCTAAAACTGTCCCTGAGGGGAAGGAGGAAGAAAATATGGTTATTAGTTAGAACTCCAGTAATTGTCCTTGAGTTTTCTGCACATTTTAAAATCCATTCTTTTTCTGCCAAGAAAAATTAGGGTGAGATGCAGGAAATAATACGATACTGAAAAACAATATGAAGTAACACTTTTCTGATGAAAATCAGTATAAATAAATGTAAAACTTATTTAAAACTAAAACTATATTTTGATTGACAAATAGAATTCAAATTGTTAAATGACACCAGAAACCTAATCACTAGTGGAAGTGAGGGAAGGTATGACTGTTCACTACTTTGAAAGGCACCCCGACTCTTTTGTCCTGTTGTTTTTCTAGTCCATTTCTAAACAGCAATGCCTTATCAAATGCTCAAATGCAAATGCAAGAACTTGAGTTCAAATAGTTGTCAACACTCATCTGGGCTCCTTTTTATTCCATCATACATTTCTAAATCACATTTATTTCATAACGTTAAACTCAAGCCAGATGAAATCCCTTGACAAAAGAATCGAACTAGTCCAAATTGATCTCTTAAGTGGATCAATAGAAACTTAACTGAAATGGATTGGGGATTTTATCAAACTTGATGTAGTAGAACACTAATAAGATCACTTCCAATTCACACATATAGAACTAAATTTTCAGCACAAATTGATCTGATTACTAAGGATGAATGGTCACCTTTAATAATGGATTAAGGCAGTATTCTTTTATCATACCAAAATGCTATTTTTTTTCCCTTTTAAACTCTTAGTGTTTGCTTTAACTTTTCTTTTCTTTGCTTTTTTTGCTATTATACTGTCTTTCACTCACATCTTACATGGTCAGGCTTGACTTTAGGATTGTTTAATTTCCATAATTTAAATTTACTTAAAGAAAACACCTGAAAGTGTTTTCACAGGGGAATTTTATAATAGCCATAGAAGCCATGATGATACAAATGTATTACTCAGTAAGCCATAATATCTTAAAATTTGTTTGTAAAATAAGAGGCAAATAATAGTAAAGATGTTAATGTGACAGATGATTCTCTGAAGTATTGGCTTTGTCCATTTTCTGGCTATTAATGTGATAATTCATATACATGTTTCCTAGAAGATCTGTTACATGTTAGAATTTACTACTATTACTTATAAAATTGATGGATGAAAACTTGCTGATGAAACTTCCACCTGATTGATGGTGAACACTTAATATAGTGATGGACAAAGGCCTTAGGTTGTATCTCTAAGAAACAAAACCCTAATCTACCCTCCAATCCATTTGAAATATTAGAAAATTCATCCATCTGAACATCATCTCTTCATTTCAATATCCAATTGTGTCAAGAACAAGACTCACTTTTCTCCAAAAAAAGAAAGAGTATTGCTATGAAATGTTCAGATCCTAGGATATTTTATTGGACACTTTCCTAGTGAATGCATGTGGGTATACCTTTCCTGGATGTTTCCTTCCAAGGATCATGGAATAATGTCTCAAGATCTAATCCCCTAGAGAAAAATCTCTCTGCTTCTTCCTCCTCTTTCTCCTCCTACTCCTCCTTTCTCTCTCTCTCTGTCTCTCTTTCTTTGTTTCTTTCCCTCCTTGCCCACCTCAACTTACTTTCTGTGTGTCTTTTTAAAATATATTGACATGATATCGCTATATCTCCCCTCCTACTATTAGTTAAGTAGACCAAGAAGCAGAAAGCTTCCCTACACCCAAGAAAACTTTCAAAAAAGCAGCCAAAGCTTACCAAAAAAGCATCTTGTTCCTGCTACCTCTTCTATTTACTTGTAGGTGTATTCTGAATTAGAAATCGTTAGACATATTTGCACTTCAGAAAAGAAATAAGACAGGCCATATTTCCTACTTTGCTTCTAGGTTCTTAGGTATACTTAGTCCAAATACGTTCTCCAACATTTTGGTCCGCAATGATTCACAAGAGTTCTATATTAAAGTATGGGCCCAAAGCCCTAGAACCTCACATAGTGTCCTTTTCCTTGTGTTACATTCTCTGTTCATCTGTCCCCAGAAACTGAAAAACAAAGTGATAATTTGTCTAGGGTAAAATGGTAGCTTGGAGCTATGTACCCAAGAAAAACATGTTCCTAAACTTAATCCATTCCTGTGGGTGTGGACCCATTGTAAATAAGATCTCCTCAAGATTTACATCAGTTAAGGTATGGCCCAAATGAATCAGGTTGGGTTTTAATCCAGATTACTGGCATCCTTTATAAGCAGAGTAAAGGCAAATCAGAAAAGAGAGCAAGACTGTGGGGGCAGCCAGAACCTGAAAGTCAATGGAACCTAAAAGAGAAGGGAGAGGTCAGAAGGGGCCACCATGTACATTGTCATGTAACAGTGAAA
>PVKH010035162.1:0-11582 GCA_004027955.1 Chaetophractus vellerosus | reverse complement strand
TGTTCTTTGGAGTAAAACCATTCTGAGGCTTACCTCAGAGTGATTCATTAACTGTGTTATGGAAACCAATTGTTATTCAGCTGGGCAAACCTGGGAGATATTAGCAATCATCTTAGTCACCTGGTACATGAGAATAGTTGTTCAGTGTTCAAACAAAAGGGCTAATGCAGAGGCTTGCTTACTATGAGTATCTGGAATTAAACTTTGTTAATGCATAAAATGGGAAAATAATTACTGGATGTCTCCTGGCAGAGTTTGAAAAGAGAGTTTACTAAAATACAATAAATAGGAAGAATAACTTAAATGTTTATGGGTCTTGATTTCATTTTAAATATTTGGATATATTTAGATTGCCTGATCACATAAATGCTGACATTGGCATATTAGAGCAGAGGTGGGAATGAAAGTGTGAGGGAAATATGTGAATTCACTGATTTCAAAATGCTCTCTTAGGTATATTTCCTATAAGCTGAATTGCTCAAGAGACTCAAACGGTCATTGATACCCATGTTGTTGGCATTTCTTTGTGAGTAATGTGGATTATTTCCACTTGATTTTAATATATTCTTATCATTTTAATATTTTGACTCCTGGGAAATGGCAACCTATGCGAAGAAATGGACAATCTAACTATCTTCACTGAATTCCAGCTTATGGATCTCTCAACCTCTCGAGAGCTCCAAATCCTGCAAGGTCTGCTCTTCTTAGTGATTTATCTGGGAGCCCTGACTGGGAATCTTCTAACAATTACTGTCATTATAACTGACCCTCATCTGCACTCTCCAATGTATTTCTTTCTAGGCAATTTATCTCTCATCGACCTTTGCTGCATTTCAGTTATTATTCCCCAAATAGTTGTGAATTCTCTGTCAGACTGTAAATTGATTTCTCTCCCAGCATGTGCTGCTCAGATTTTCATGTCGGTCTTGCTTATAGTAGCAGAGTTTTCTCTACTTGTGGTGATGTCCTATGATCGCTATGTTGCCATTTGTCACCCTCTGCACTATGGGCTCACCATCACCCCACGTATGTGCACACAGGCAGCTGGTGGCTCATGGACAAGTGGGTTGGTCTATTCTGCTATCCACACAGGCACAATCTTCAGGCTTCCCTTCACAGAGTCCAATGTGATCCACCAATATTTCTGTGATGTTCCTCAAATTTTGAGGATCTCTTCTTCAGAAGTTCAATTTTCTGAGTTAATAGCCTTAGCTCTTAGTTGTTGTATTATATTAGTATGTTCTGTTTTTGTGCTGAAGTCCTATTTTGACATATTTTCAATGGTGCTTAGAATGCATTCTGTGGAAGCCCGTAATAAAGCCCTATCCACCTGTACCCCACAGTTGGCAATTCTCATTTTCTTTTTAATTTCTGGGTTGATTGCCGCTCTTAGCCCTGTTGAAAATAAAGCATCTCTCAGTAATCTTCTCATGGCCATCTTCTATTCCATGGTGCCCTCATTCATAAATCCCATCATCTATAGCCTGCGAAACAGAGAGATTAAAACTGCTCTATGCAGAATGTTCAACATATATTTTGAACATAGAAACAGATTTATCTGGATTAAAAATTTCTGAAAAATAATTGAATGAAGTTAATTTACAGTTGATAAAAGTCCTCAGATTTGAATCTATCCCTATTGAATATCAAAATTTGTATTCTATATAAACACTTTTTTTCCTTAAATAAATTACCATGAGCTATGTAACTGTGTTTTCATCTTTTTAAATCCATGCATTTGTGTAAAGCACACATTTTTCAGGTAAAGTTTCTCTACATTGTTATTATTTTGCATGTTGTTTGGATGATTTTTTGGTCAAAACAAAGAATTATATTATGTAGAGAAGACCATGAGTACTTATTTTAACAGGTGTCTATACATTTCAGAGAATTTCAAGGTACAGCATCCTACCACTCTTGGATTGATTGTTTTGAATTAGAAAATTCAATTCAACTTGCTCTTTTTGCATCATCTTCCTACAAATGGCTGCACTGAGTGATAAAATGATTTTAATTGAGACTCCACTGCAGAACTAAGGACACAGAATAGATCCAACTATGAGATCCTCATTAAAGTAGCTTCTCTCATTGAAATGTGGACTATAATAGCTCACTCTAAGCAAAGCATATCCTTTTTAAGCTTTTTTCTCCACCTGTGAGCTGACTGAATAGGCACATATCATGCTTGATTCATTAATCTTTCTGCATTGTGAGGAATAAATATTTATAAGGTGGTGTGAGATGTAGCAATGAGTGTAATTGGATTTTGCTTACAGAATTTTAGATATTGCTTATATTATATGATGCATTTTTCTCATCAAATAAACTTATCCACCCAATATGGAAATGGTTTTATTATTTTAAACAAGTGTATACACTTTATCAGTAAAACACTATTTTATTTTTGTTATTGGTATTTGTTTTTATTCTCTTTTATTTGTGATAAAACTAAGTACGGATATATGAAGTTGGGTTTCTTTTCAAATAAAAATTTTTGCTTTAGTAAAAATCTTCTCTTGTTACACTGCTTTTATACCACTGTGTCCTGTTCTTTTCCTTATTATTTTCTTCCTTCTACTTTATTTTGGATCACTTTGCATTTCTCTTCCTGTCTTCTTGAATTGAAAATGTAGGGATTGTTTTTAGACTTTTCTCTTTCCCTAGTATAATCACTTACCATTTTAAAATATATTTTTTATTTTTTTTAAAGATACTTTGATTACATATAATGTTACATAAAAAATATAAGGGCTTCCTATATGGCCCACTTCCCACACCTCCCACTTTCTCCCGCATTAACAACATCTTTCATTAGTGTGCTACATTCATTGCAATTGTTGAACACATTTTGGAGCATTGCCACTAAGTTTGGTTTATAGTTTACATTATACTTTACAATCTCTCCCACTCAATACTGTAGGTTATGGGAGGATATATAATGTCCTGTATCTGTCATTGCAACATCATTCAGAACAGTTCCAAAGTCCAAAAGTGACCCCATATTACACCTCTATTTCCCTCTCCCTGCTTTCAGCATCTCAAGTGGTCACTGTCCACTCTAGTTCATACTTTATTCCCCAATCCTGAGGATTCTGGGATGGTGATGACCACTCCAGCTCTAATCTAGAGGGAGCTTCAATCCCACATAGCTGATGGATGAGACTCTCTTGCTTGCAGTTGTAGACATTCTTGGTTCCTTGGCATAGTGGTTGTCTATCCTCACTTCCTTGTTAGTTCTCCTGGGTTAGTCCAATGAACTGGAGTGTAGGTGCTGCAACTCTCCTGAGGCTCAGGGCCCAGATGGCACATGGACAGCCCAAAGATTCAAGTTTTGGGTGTACACCTACCAATGCCAGGACCAACTATAGGTTAAAATAGAAGGACAGAAGAGACATGTGTATGGAAGTCACAATTGTGTCCAACCCTGTCACACTCAGGAACACAAACTCCAAAATAGTGCCCACAGGTAAGGCACCAAACTCTGGAGCTATCTGCCATGACTATGGGTCCTAGGTATCTCCAGAACCCTCAGGAGCCCCACTATTTGGGGAAGTATCTACTTTGACAATCTATGCAATCCTGCTAAGACATGCATAAGAGTTATCTCTGGTATGACTTCCTGACTCACTTTGAAATCTCTTAGCCATATAAACTCATTTGTCTACTTTTCCCCCCTTTTATGCAAACACTTTTTCCAGTTGTATTGCTAATTGGTGCTTGGTAGTAATCCTTTGGTGGCAGGAAGTGTCATCTCCAGGAGTGATGTCCCAGATTGGGGGGAAGGTAATATATTTATATGCTGAGTTTGGCTTAGAGAGAGGCCACATTTGAGCAACATGGAGACCTTCAGGAGGTAACTCTTAGGCACCCCACAACACTAGGCTAAATTGCAAATTCAAGAACAAAGGCTCATAAGCATAGTCATCAATATCAAGGGCCCATCAAAGGACCATCCTCCTTCACTAGTTATTGTCCCTGTATTAGGGGGATTGCTGCTGTTCCATTACAGGTTGTGGCAGAGCTCCCCAAGATGGGAACTCAATACTTTTTCACTTATTGTGTGAAACTCTACACACTGTGACAATGTCCTATGAACATTTCAACACATTTATATACCTTATATGTACGCCCAGGTGAACTTCCTCACATGTATCCCTCATCCCTGATACCCCACACTAATGGCCCTCCCTGCCCCAGTTTTAACCTTTCTGTGGTCCAAAACTTCTTCAGAAAGGAAGCAAAGAATATCACTAAACACAATTAATAGGAAATTGAAATAATAATGGTAGGTTTAAACATAAGAAATAAAATACATAATAATTGAGAAAAACAAATTAAATTAAAATTTAAAAATTGGAAAATAAAAAAATGAAAAATATTTTAAAAAATATTTTGATGTTCTGCCTTTCATCACTGTAATATCTGTTGTCCTGTATGTACAGTGACATTTTCTTCCATTTCTTCCCCAGTGTCTTACTTTTTTTCATTTTGTCTTCAAAGGGGTTTTAGATCACAGTAAAGTCACATACAGAATATAGGGGATTCCCATATACCCACCATCCTCCTCATTTCCCTCTTCCCTTATTTATAACCTTTTTATATGTGGATGGCACATTTGCTACAACTCAAGTACAAAATTTGAAACATAACTACTAACCATGGTCAATGGGTTAAATCATGGTTTACATTTTATACCATATATTTTTATAAAATTTTGCTGAAATTTAGTATGGCCTGTATCCAACATTGCAAGATCATACAGAACACTTCCATTGCCTCCTAAATACCCTCTCTTCCATTTATTCTATTCCTTCCTCCCCCTCCCCTCAGGGCCCACTGTGACCACCAAGCCTCACTCCTTGAAGGACTAGACTCAGTTACTTGCAACAACACTGAAGGCTTGACCCACAGGTCTGTCCGCCCCTATTAGGAATCACCAATGCTCTGAAGAGACACCCTCCCTTCTGTTTGAGAACATATCAGGCCTCCCCAGGATGGGAGTACAACTCCTTCCCACTCATTGTGTGGATCTTCACCCACTGATACAACACACTATGACAAAATGGTCACTCGCACATTCTCCAGAATGCTGCCCCAGGTGCACGCTGTCCCAAATGCCCCCCCATCTAGCACACTAAGCCAGTAATCCTTCCTTTTCATATTGCCAAAAGAGCTTTACCAACATTGCAGTTCCAACCACATACACACCAATCCCCAGTGTTTACCTTCTGTCTCCCCCAACCATTCCCCAAGTTCCATTGACCATCCAACCCACCCTCCCTACCGCCCCCCCATCAATCATGCACTTCCCAACACAGTAGCTTCACTATACCTTTGTCATATCCCTTAAGCTTCTCTGTATGCCCTGGTTTATTTCCATTCCATCCATTTTTATGTTTTCTATTTTCTTTATCATTCAATTTAAAATATTTTTAAATTATCTTTTAAATTTCTTTTTATTTGCAGATTGTTTGAATGTGTGCTGTTTAATTTCTAAAAGTTTAATTGTTGTTGATATCTTTTTAAATCCATTTTCATAGAGAATATACTTTGTATAATTAAGGCTTTTAAGTTCATAGAGTCTTGTTTAATGGCTCAGTATCATACATTTTGCTATATTCTTGAGGAAAACAATAAATAAAAGAATTAAAATTCTGCTACACCACCCCAGAATTCCAGGTGCTGTCTCCACCCTTTCCTAAATGTACATTCTGCATATTTAATATTATATATGTGTGTGTGTATCATTGCTGCAGACATGAATTTCTTTATAATGCTACAAATCACAGGAAACTCATAATCCCAGGTTAGCCTACCTATATAAGAAAAGAGTATTTAGGATCATTAGATTTATAAATATACAAACACAAAAGAAAAGCATTTATACAACTTCATGAACTAATGAAAAGGGATTTTTCATAAAAATTGAGAATCTATTATGAAATTGCCCCAATTCAATAAACTCTGAAGGATATTATAGATCATTTGTATATGCGTATATAAAAATCATGGCATGTATATATGTATGCGTCTATCATGTATGTATACACACACATATGATGGGAATACAGGGTGAATAAAAAAGGAATAATGAGAGAACAATAAATCCCTTAGACCTTACATATACTATGGTTAAAAAAATCAAAAGGAGAAGAGGAAATTATTGTATACAAAACCTAAATTAAA
Organism: Chaetophractus vellerosus; assembly: GCA_004027955.1. Classification (NCBI taxonomy): domain Eukaryota; kingdom Metazoa; phylum Chordata; class Mammalia; order Cingulata; family Chlamyphoridae; genus Chaetophractus; species Chaetophractus vellerosus. The sequence goes on along the minus strand of PVKH010035162.1, from coordinate 5,396 downwards.
GACATTCAAAAACCATTCATAAAGGAGAAGAAAATAGATTAGATAATTGCCAAAGAGGACTGATTTAGCAACATCAACAAATGGAAAAAATAAGAAAACAGAGAAAAAGAGGGAAATATTACAAAATACCTATTACTAAGGAATATGGGAATCATCCTTTAAAATTGAGATACAGGGGATTAACAAATTTACCTACTTAGTCATGATATTTAAAAACAGAAAAATAAAGTGAATTCTTAAAGAGAGGAACTTAATCAGGAAAATATGAATGAGATAGGATGGCAAAAACTCAGAAGTGTCAAGTATGTCTTAGACTATTTATTGTCCACTTGAATTTTCTTAGGATACTACATGAGTAAAGTGACTATGAGGGTTCCGCTTCAAAAGAATATTGAAGGGAGGAATTAGCATGACTGTGATACATGGGGCATATTATGTTCCCATTACAAATTCACAAAGGAGGAGAGGAAGCTGACTGAGAAAGATTTTCAGAAAATGGATTTTTGTAGAATAGATGAAAATATGTTCAATCCATTATGTCCTTCAAACATATTAGAATGTAATTCAAAATTCTATAAAAATATTGATGATATAAGAGATATAATACATTGACCAAGTTATAGTTATCTCAGAAATATATATATATATATGTAGTTTAAAATTAGAAGATTAAATGTAGTAATTCATGACAGAACTTAAAGGAAAAATATTATAAAATCATTGCCAGGGAGGCATAAAATATACTGTTACAATTCATTGATATTGAAAAAAATTAGCAAATAAAACGTTAATCCTTATTATGAAAAAAATTAATACTAAAAAATAAATAACCTGATTTCAATCTTCAGAGAAATGAATATATGCCTGATATAAGCATCCTTTGTTAAGGAAACAGACAAAAAAATCCCTGCACTCACTGCCTTTTTGAAGCAATAAAGTGAGGCAAGAAAAGGGAAATGAAATATATGAAAGTTCAAAAAACAAGTAAAAGAATAGCAAATAGAAGCATATACAATTCCCAATGTGGATGATAAAACATCTACATAGGTAATATGAGAATATACATGAATAGGGTTTGAGAAAACAATTGGTTTTGTAAAATCAATAAAATATTAACACGCATAAACTAGAAAAAAGATAATGAAAATTTTAAAGTAACAATAACTAATAGCATGAAATTACATGCATATCTATTTACACACATGTAACATAAGTGTAACAAAACTTGTGAAGAAAATTTTTTAAATTCATTGAGAAATTTTAAAAAACTAAATTAATGGAAACTTAGACAATAATTATAGATTGGAAAATTCAGTATTATAAAGATATCAGTTATCTTTATTTATTAAATGGCACCTGAATAAAATTCCCAGCAAATTTTCTCTCCAGAAATTGGCTCTAAAATTCATTTGAAATCCTACTAGCATAAACACACATTAGGAGGACAAAGTTAGAAGGATTTCCTTAATTACAACTGTTGCTATTTTTTAAAAAAAATAAGAAATCACTGCATCATGAGAAAAAAAATTTCCCATGAATTATAAATAAATTTGGATATGACACAGGTGTCATTAAAGAAAAAATGATAAAAAACTATGACATTTATCAAATTTAATATTACTCCAATTTTAAAGGAACAAAATACTGATGCACCAAACTACATGGATGAATCTCAAAAACATTTGAGTTTGAAAAAAAGAGTCTTGGTTTACCATTGCATGATATAAATTACATCAAGTTATAGAACAGAAAAAATGAACATATGATAAAATAAATGATTAAATATTTAGAATAGGAGTTGCCTTTTGGAAGCAGGTGAAAAAATATGGATATACAAGGAAAAGACCAGGAAAATACCTGGGTTGATGGAAGTATGCCATAATTTTATCCTTGTTTGTGTTACAGGGGTTTTATTTTTGTTGAATTTCATTGAATTACTTGAATTTAATTATTGTGCTTTCAACTGTTTGCAAATTATGTAAAAAATAAAGAGCATCCAACTCAAAAAATTAGCTTCATTTTATTAGCTATATCCTGAAGTGTTTACAGGTGAAGATTACTCATGTTTGCAACTTACTTTGATATGCAAGGAATTAAAAACATAAAACAAAATAAACAATTGCTTTGCTGGAAAGCACACTGGATAGAAGAAATGATATATAATAAAATAATTAAAGGAAAATGCTCAAGTATAATGCTCAAGTTAAAAATTGATATATAGGTGATCAAGTATAATTCTTTCATCTTTACTATATGCTTAAATGTTTAATGAAATGAGATTTGCAATTCATAAACATAATATTTTAAATAAAGATGTCATGCCACTTCATATTTATGAAATAATTTTTGTGATTTTAAAATTTTTGAACCACAAATTCCTTATGATGCCATTTTAAATTCCAAAAGTAAGAAATTTTATATAACCAAATATGTAGAAGAAAGCCAAATTTCTCCTCAGAAAAATGAAATATTTTAAAATATTTTCCTCAGAGTTACCTAAAACCAAGGGAATAATAAAATTTTGAAAGTAAAGTGTATTTTAAATGCTCAGTTCAAGGCAGAATATTCTAAGTGTGTAAAGTTACCAGCCAAAACATTACCCATAGTATATCTATTTACCATATCTATTAATTATCATCCATCTATCTAGCTACTTCTAGTGATTGTATCTAATACTATTTATTTGTTTCTGTATATGTGCTTGTGTGGTTATAGTAGTTTATTAATAGATGGAGTTTTTCCAGCTTATTGTAATACTATACTAATAATCAAATGTAATAGTGAACAAAACAGCTAAAAATATCCTTAAGAAATGGAACAAAAAAACCACACAACATATAGGTGTGACTGTAGTGCTAGGCAGAAGTTGTAGCCTGAAATGACTCAAACATGAATATAGGATCTTGGAAAAGTCTATTAAAGACAAGTCCTCCTATCTGCATGTTGGAATCAGGCTTGTGTTCAGAATCTTAGAGCACCAGACATTACCCTAAAGAAAATGAAAATAAGTAATAGAGTACAGAAGGGTTTTTTGAGTGGGTATGTTACCAGATGGCTCTGGTTTCTGGGCTTCTAGCTTCTTGGCTTATGTAGCATAAAAGAATTTAAGGGCACACCATAGGGAAGGCAAGGGAGTCAAGAGTTTATTAAGAAAAAGAAAACCAGAAAAGTACATGATCCACACCAAGGCATGGACCATGGGCAAACTACAAGGTGAGTTACACATGGAGGCCCCAGGTCAGACCTTTTTAAAGTCTTTCATTCTCCCCCCTGCATGATGTTGGGGGCAGGACCCCAGCTGTTTGCTGTTCTGATTGTTTACCCCACAAATGCAAGTATATCTACAGCTTTGCATGTACTAATGAGAAATCATTTCATAGAAATGAAGAGGCTGTTAAAATACTTTTATTCAATAAGTTCAGAAGAGTGCAATAAGAATATATATATTTATGATGGAAGAGAAGAAAGAACAGGGTTCAATGTGCAAAGACAAAGGAATAATGAAAAAATAATAAATTTCTCAGACTTAACAAACATAATGGTTTAAAAAAATCAAATGTAGGAGAAGCTGCTGCAGGGCCTAAAGGAGACAGTCTACACATTCCTGAGGCCTTTTTTATATGCCACCCTGGGTGATTAAACTTCTACAAGGTCATTCTCAACATTTCTGCCTTCAGGAATTCCAGAATCAACAAAGCAATGCCCATTTCCCCACTGGGAGGCAGAACTGATTTTTTTTGGAAAATCTGTCAGGGCTTGCTCTGGCAACTCTGGAGGTGGCAGGAGTAGATACACCATGCAGTTATTGCCCAACTTCTTCACTGTGAGGGGCCTAACCCTTAGGAGATGGTGCTGGTCCATGAAGCAGGCAGCCTAAATGCCAGTACTTATCCTGTACTCAGCTCTGGGAACCATGGCCACTGGTGCCTGAAATGTCCCAAAGGGCCCCACCGTTGTGTGCCCTCAGTGTCATGGTCACTGAGTCCATTCACAGCCCCCAATGCTACTAGTTGGTGCTTGCCACTGAGAGGCCCTAGGATTTGACACTTGGGCTCCTGTACCTAAGAGTCCCAGGAGGGTCTGGATCCCCCCTTTAGCCCTTTTACCTCAACTGAAGCAGAGGAACTTGGCCCCACATTTTGTCATGTTGTAAGGGAATAAGATCAGGGAACAGGTAGGTGGTTTGTCCTTCCTATCGAACATACCACACTCACAGTCAGAGCTGTCTTCCTCTCTGACCTGGTTGGGGCACAGGAGGGCCTTATTAACTATCATTTTTCTCCTGCCCTGGCTGTGTTCAGGGCCTCAGAGGGTGGTGATGCTGGATTCTGGATCTCTTCAGTCCTGTGAGCCTCTTCTTCCTGCCCCTTTTGGGCTTGTACCAGGGCCTTAAGCACCAGCTTAGAGGGACCCCCTTTTGCACAGTAGTGGTGGTAGAGTTCTTCCATAGGAATTCTATTGCACTCCACCCTATTTATCTACTGTTTTAGTAACCAAAAGCTATAACACCAATACAAGGGCTAAGTAAGCAGCCACTTGGCACTGTGTATGCCTGAGCAAGCTGCAGCCCACTGTTCATCTCATCAACCTGTCTGATGCCACTTTGTTTGCACCACCGAACCATCTCAATCAACAAAGTGTCTATCACCTTTAACTTCAGGGTGGCTATAGACTGATGAACAGATTTCCATGGGATTTTACTGTTTAAGAAGTCCCTTCAGTTGGAAAAATCACTTTCATGCTTCCATCAGCCCAGACTGAAAACAGCATAGAATTGCCTATATCTCCATCCTGTCAGTTTTCCTGTTCAATGAGCATAAAAATACACTGTAGCAGAGAGTCAGTAGTTAGTTTTCCCAAACTGTTCTCTGTGCCTTAGACATTTGAGTTTGCTATGCCCTCTATTCAAACAAATATTTCAACCAAGTTGCATGATCTTCCCCTGACTTCTGCCTCTATCTGTCTTTTATCATCCACATGCTGCTCTCAGATAAAGTCCTAGTGATCAGCTTGGTTTGTAACAATGCCATCAGTAGTTATGCACTGAAAGAGAATAAGCCAAACTTGGGGCCTGAAAACAAGCCAGATCTGGTGAAGCTCCCCACAAGCAACCCCAGGCCCACCTCTGGAGCCATTTGGGACCCTTGATCCTTCTTGGGGGTCAGGGCATTGTGGGATAGCATACAGGTATCCAGGAGCCAGGGAAGAGTTTCCTACTATTCCTAGAACCGACCTTCCTCATTTCCACCCTTATCTGCTGCATTAATTCATCCCTGTTACCAGGGATAATGCTTACATCCCACTTGTCCCCCATGGTCAGAGGGAGGCCAGCTCCTCAGTCAGGCCTTCAGCTCCCTGGGAGGCAGCACAGCCCTGGGATGACTGAACTGCCAATC
>PVKH010035161.1:0-11764 GCA_004027955.1 Chaetophractus vellerosus | reverse complement strand
ATGACGCTGTTATCCATTCAGTTGACTGCTTATAAAAGGGAACTGATTTCAACATTCGGAGAGAATTTCCCAGCTCGTCGTTTGACAGCGAACTTCTCCCAGGAACTCATCGACGACCCTTCATCAGTCTTTCATGGGAGCAAACTCATCGAGGACCCTTCATCAGTCTTTCATCGGAGCCCCTGGCTTGCAGCCTGCCGGCGGAACCTGGACTTGTGTATCCCCACGGTCACATGAGAGACTCTTATAAAATCTTATATTTTTAAGAGAGATCTCGTGTTGATTCTGTTTCCCGAGAGAACCCTGACTAGAACAAGAGCCCTCAAAGACAACACCTTAACCAAGTGATATATTAGTTAAATGATGCATCCCTTGAAACATTGTACTGAGAAGGGAATATCACTTCTGTGTTATTCTTACCAAATTGCATAATTTCAATTTAATTATGAAACAACATCAGACAAATGCAAATGAGGGACATTCTAGAATGCGATTGATGACTAGGCTTGAAAACTGTGAAGGTCATAAAGCATAAGGAAAGAGTGAGATACTGTCACTGATTGAAGACTAAGGAGATATGACAACTGACTATGGGACCTTAGAACAGAAAAAGACACGTGGTAAAAGTGGTGAAATCTAAATAATGACTCTAGTTTAGTTAATAATATCTACTAGTCTTAACTTCTTAATTTAGACAATTGTAATACGATCATAAAAGATGTTAAAATTAAGCAAAGTTCTGTGAAGGGCCTCAGGAACCCTACTATTTTGGCAGCTTTTCTGAATATCAAATATTATCTCAAAATGAAAAGATAAATAGTAAACTTCTAGGAAAAAAAAGGAGAAAACTCTTACAACATTGGGTAAGCAATGATTTCTTAAACTGGACATAAAAATCATAAAACACAAGAGAGGAAATATATTAATTTAACTTTATCATAATAAAATCATTTTTTAATCTTTAAAACACATGTTTAAGAAAACAGGAAGGCATGACTAAAACTGAGAATAAATATTTGCAATGTATGTATCTGCCAAAGGACTTGTACCCAGAACATGTAAAGAATTCTTACAACTCAACTATAAGAAGAGAAAAAACCCTGTGAAATTGATCAAAGATTTCACAGACATATCGTTTAAAAGAGTAAAGGAACAGCCATAAGCACATAAAAATATGTTAAGCACCATTAGACCTCAGAAAAATGCGAAATATTCACATAAATCTTTACAAATTTTTAGAATGGATGAAATTGCAGACTAGCAATACTAAGTATTGGTGAAGTTGTAGAATTCCCATGCATTGCTGGTGGGAATGTAAAATAGTATAACAATATCAATATAAACTATTTGGAACCTTCTAAAATCTTAAATATACAACTAATATATAACTCAGCCATATCACTCAAGTATTTACTTAAGATAAATGAAAACAATGACTTGTACACACGTCTATAGCAGCTTTATTCATGATAGTCCCAAACTAAAAATAACCCAAATGCCCTTCAGTAGATGCATGGATTAAAAAATAATAAAAGCAATAACGATTTAAAAACTACTGATGCACAGAACCACTTGGATAAATCTCAAAAATCATTTTTCTAATGAACAAAGCCAGACACGAAAGAGTACATACTAATAATTCCATTTACATCAATCCAAACCATTTATATTGACAATACAGGTCAGTGGTTGGCTGGATTGGGGGTAGAAGAAGGTAGTGACTACAAAAGGCACTTCCTTCAGCAATGATGGAAATGTTCTGTGTTGGTGGTTTCATGAGTATGTGTACCTGTCAAAACTCATTGAATTGTACACATTAAATGGATGCAGTTTATTGTTTATAAAATATACTTGAATAAATTTTATAAAAACAAGATGAAATATAATAAAATGTAGAATTTGGAGGAGTCTCAGAGATCATTTAATGGAAGAAAAGGGGCAATTGAGTCTAAAAAGCCTATATTGCTTACACAGCTTTCCACATCTAATGAGGAGGGGAGAATAGGCTAGAATCTAGGTCTGTTGCTTCCTAGTCTGCTTCCCAATGCTGTTTTAACTATGTGCATTTATATATATGTATGTCTATACAATGGAAAAGTTAGAGTACTCTATGGTATTCCAAAAGCCTTTCTCACCCTTGGTTGTTCAAATTCTGAAAGTAACTTATTCTTAAATATAGACTAACTAAACTGGCTATTTTGTCTTTCCTAATAGAATGGGCAAGGGAAGGCCACTGGGTTCTCAGGACATATTGGTTTGTCTGGCTTTTCCAGAATGATAGGAATTCCTATTGGGATACATTTCCAAGGCCTGGACATGTTTTCAATAAGCCAGGAGGAGCTTTGGCTCAACCTCCTGTTCAGTTCATGCCTTTTGGGCTTCACAGAACACTCAATCTACAACATGTGCTAGAAACCTGGACAAGGCTAAGATTGAAAACTTCTGCTGTCTATCATCTGCCACTTTGCTTTTTCTTTCATTCAATGATCCATTGCCTCCTGCTTGAGAAAGTAAACCTCAGAGCAGCAGCAAAGACACAAGGTAAAGTTTTAATTTAACTCTTCCTTGGTCTTGGAGCTGGCCCTCCCTGCCTCCATGTTATACAGCATATCTGAGTTGATCTGGGAATCCTCACATTATCATTTGAAAAACTGCTCAAAGAGAATCATTGGAATATCATTTAACATGGCACAATCCAGCATTTATTTAGAACAAAAAAGTTTAGTTCAGTTCCAACATGTGACAGGAACTGGGGAAAATACTGCGAGTGTATTAAGCACCGAGGGGACTTAGTGTCTTGTAGGGAAGGTAGATGCCCTTGTTGACCATTTACACTGTGTACATGGAGATACATGCTGAGTGTTTCTGCAAGATGTTCTGTTTTCCTTATTAGATTGGATATATATAAGGGATTTTAGCAATAGGAAGGTCACAATATCTAAATTTTGTCTTAAAGAAATAGAAAAGGGCAAAATACAAATATCAACATTTTTTATTGTGTTTCCTTATTTGTGAAGGGAAATTTTGATGACTTAAAAACCAATTCTACCATTCTGTCTTCCTTTGATAGTGATACAGGCTATCCTGTCCTGATAGGATGGTGGCATGTGTCACTGCTGAAGTTGAACTCTTTGAGACTACTCTGTGCTTATAAGCCTTAGATACTGCCATCCTTCTGTTAGGTCTCTAAACAAGGAGAGTTGTTTCCCCGAACTTTTCATTCTAGCTTCTTTCATGTTGCTGTGTCTGTTTGCAAACATTTGGCTCATCCTGCTAGGTCTTTTACAAAGATGCAGATGTTTCTTAAAAGTGGCAAAAAGATCAGAGACTTTTTGTGCCTGATGTACTGGAATGGTTCTGAGTTCTGTTAAATGTTATTTGTATATAATAAGCAAAACCAGAAACTATTGCTTTGTAGTGTTTGCTGGTGAAGTATGGAGCTTCATGGGTCAAAATTTCGGCATATATACTACACACACTCACACAAAATGCCTGTTTTGTCTCTTCATTGTAATTGTATTTGGAGATGGAAAATTAACAAAATGAGTGCTGCTATACATTTTGAATGATTTGTTTTAGAATATTAATGTTTTCTGTGATTAGTTCCCCCAAGTCTAAGGACTATTGCTTGCTCCTTTTTTATTCTGATACTGACCAAAGAGTGTATTTACCAAATGTAACAATGGTCCAAAACAAAATTTAATTTAACAAGCATTAAATGAGCTCCATGCAAGCCTCTGAACAGGGATTGAAGAAACAAACAGGAGCACTAGCCAGTCCTTACCCTTGCTGGGACACGTGCTAAAAGATTATGAAACCCTCATGTAACTGATGTAACTGTGATAAAAACCATAAAAAACAGAAGATTCGTGGACATTGAAGAGGTAGAGCTCGAATCCAATCGATTTAGATAAATTTTATTTTTGGTGTGCTTGAGCTCCCTTTAATTGTCCCCTTTCCCTCAAATCCCTAAATCCCAGGTTTGGTATCAATTGATATTTAGTAACCTGGGTAAGGGTTTAAATTAAAATTAAAGTGTTTGCAGATATGACCTATCTCAAGCATATTTACATTTTTAAAGAATGTTTTTGAAGACAAAACCTATAAAGGTCCTTGTGAGTGAAACTAATTGGTACAGTAACAAGTAGAAGGATTGATGACTTGACTGTCATCCCAGCATCCCTTCAATTGAATCATTATATTTAATTACATTTATTTAAAAATAATAGTACTTCTTTGAGTTAATTGAGCTCTCTGGATGTATTCTATAGTTCTCTGTTTTAGAAGCTTTAGAAAAGTACTTGCTACCGGTGATTTGATCCTTTCCCTCTGAAATTGTTTATTTCTGTTGCTGTTTCACCATAATTTTCCTACAATTCAGAAATACTGAATTTTTATTTTAAATGTAAAAAGAAGAAAAACAAATGGGTCTAATACTATTAGTAATTCTTCCACACCAAGTTATGATGTAGGTTAGGCTGAAGGGAATCTGGTAAGCAGACAGAATGGAATCATCCCAAAATGACAGGAAAGAGAACTTTGAATAAAATATCTGGTAAACTGAAAAGGGCACATAACTGAAAAACAAAAGAGAGAGAGAACTGGATTCAGATTCTCTTGGTGCTTACTTTTCTTCTACAACCTAAAATTTTCTGTGGAACCATGAAAGAAACTTAATGAGTTTGTCGTCACTTCAAAAATTCTATTGTCATACTATCTCAGTTTCTTTTTGGATACAATTTACAATATTTTTTGCCACTGAATACAAACAAGGCTCTATATTTGAATAAAAAATATATATTATCATCAGTTGATTCAATATATTTACTGAGCAAATTCTGTGCTTTAGACATTGTGCTATAGCCTGGAGCCACAGAAGAGGAAATGGTCAGGCTCTCAAATGTATTAAACTCCAGTAAGGATCTAGAGAGACTTTAAACATATACACATGACAAAAGAAAAAAAAAGATGTAAACATTTAGGTAATAGAGAAGTAGAGAGTTAATTTCCATTTCAAATATTATTTTCCACCTCTTTGAATGCTGAGGCAAAAACATTACTTTGAGTGAAGGTGATTTTTAAATAAAAAATTGAGTTTGCAGTTTAGGATTTTTAGAATGAGCAAAGATTAACTAAAATTGTAGGAAGTAACTCAGGTGCATCCAAATATGACATAAAAATTGTTATTTGTAAATCTTGGAAAAGACTGATGTCTGATGACTGTACATGGGAATAGTTTTCACATTCAGCATCTGATAGAATAGTTATTAAGACATGAAGCATGTAACTCAGGATAATTCATATTTATTCCATATGGAATTCCTTTTCAGTAAAAAGAATGTCATTCTAACATGGTTTACTTTAACAAGGAATCCTAAAGTCTATAATTAGCATGGAATTATGATGTTGCCTCCTTTGTTGAAGGACCAAAACAACCATATTTCATTATAAGATAAAGAATGTCATAGGTCTTGAAAATAAATTAAACAACAAGAGAAGCTCAGGAATAGGAATATCTGCACCTTTTGTAGGGGACAGTGGAACTGTCCTAAGAGAAAGCTTTGTATTGGATGATACTGAAGAGAAGGTTCTGGCTCTATACTCCTGCCATGAACCACCCACACATATCTTTTAAGAAGTTTTCTATTTTACTGAAATGTGACTATGCTGTTCCCACCTTGTCATATCTGACTTGAACCCCAAAGGCCCCTAACCAGGCCTCCAGATGTCCCCATTTTGCAAAGCCTTTGCCCAGAGCAAAGGCTAAGTATTTGTTGTCTTGTGGGTGATAAGGTAACGTTTATGACCTAAAAGCCTAGAAATCACTTAATTTTCTCTCTCATTTTATCTTAAGAAAACAAGAATTTCATTACAAATTAAATTTAAATAAAACACTTTTATGATCACCTTTTCCTATATTAAGACATAACCAAATCTCAAAAGCCCTCCTCCAGTGTGAGGCTGGCCTTGACACTTATAGTTATATGTACTTGAGCAAGTTACTTAACCACCTTTGCTTGTCAGTTACTCCATAAGAAAAATGGGGATAATTATTGTGCCTAATTCATGTAGTTATTCTGATGATTAGGTGAGATTAAAAACAGTCTTAGGGAAGAGTGGATGTGGCTCAAGTAGTTGAGAGCCTGCCTCCCACATGGGAGGTCCCGGGTTGGGTTCCTGGTGCCTCGTAAAGAAAAACAGACAATGAGCAAACAATGAGCAGACAATGAATAAACAGATGAGGGAGCCAACTCAGGGGAGCTGATGTAGCTCAGTGGTTGAGTGCCGGCCTCCCATATATGAGGTCCTGGGCTCAATCCCCCGTCCTGGTACCTCAAACAACAACAACAACAACAACAACAACAACAACAACAACAAAATCTTAGAATAATACCATATGTTAAATATACTTTCATAAAATTTTCCCTTTATCATGTTCAAAATTTTCCCACTTTCCAATACTGAAACTATTTTTATTTTATATCTGATCAAAGAGGGAAAGGCCTGAGCTCTCCTTACCCCTCTTTAATCTTTTCTTATTTTTTTTCCCCTTCATTATATCTTAACTAGTAGAGTGTTTTGACTTTGGAGCAAACCTCTATTATTAAATTTGCTGCTTATAGTAATTACATATGCTACATTTGCATCATCAGGAAGTTCTCTAGAAAATTCTACTGTTTGTATCTGAATTTTAGCAAATTTGTAAGCTAGGAAAAAAAACAATATTTAGAGAAAAGAACTTTTGGGGCAGTGATTTGATTTTTGAAACAAACTCATTTTATTTTTTCTTGTTGTTGTTTGCTTAAACTACAACAGCAGCACTTCAATTTCCAAGAAACAATATTGTTCAAACATTTAAACTTTTGTCAATATGTAGACTGAAACAACGTTTTGAGATAAGCTTATCTGAGTCAGCCTGTATGATTTTTGTTTTAAACTGAAATGATAACCATTTTTAAAGAAAAGTAAGTTTTGCTTTGCTAGAGTAACTCCAGGAAGTAGTTATACCTTGATACTGTATTAGAAAAGTTACATGTCAGAAGCAAATTCAGAGTTGGAGAGAATAAACATTACTCCCTATCTCAGGTTTGAAGAAAACACCAGTAAAATAGTATAAGGAGCAAATGTCCTAGGAGAAAGCACTTTTCTTTAGAGCCTGTGCAAATCAGGTTACCTGGTTCAGATAATACCCAGAAAAGGTGATAGAATTTAAATATAAAAATGATTGTTATTTTTGTAATAAGAAAAGATTTACTTTATTTCCTTACAAAACAATGAGAAAGTCAAAGTCATTTGTGACTATAAAGACATTTTTAACTTCATACTTTTGTGATGTTTATAAAACAAACGTTAATGATATATATTGGAAACAATTAACAAAGCTTTTCTAACAAAAATGAGGCTTATTGGATTCTTAAACTCTTTTTACTGCCTCAATTTACCTGCTACAACCAAATAATTCATTGCTGTCCATTGAAAGGGGTTCGTAATGAACATTATTATAGAGTAATCCTGTCTTGAAGCTTATGGTATCCAAAAATGGTACATAATAGAGAGTTTAGAACATTTTGAGGTTTTGCACCCTTCCTGAGTTTGTTTTTATAGGTTGGATATCCAAATGCCAAATTAGGATGGGGTACATGGGTGATGCAGTAAAACTAACAATTTTGTTACTGCTACCTTTCCTTCATAATATTGTTAGTGATGTCTTACCGAAATCTGAGATTGCTCAGGAAGTAGTTCAGAGTCTGGGAACAATATGATTTGCTTCTTCACTGTTACAGAACCAACTTAACCACCAACAGTGATGTTGAATGACATGTGCAGGAAGATGGTCAGGGGAAGAATACCTGATAAAGACATGAATACATGTGCTCAAAAAAAAAACCTTAAAATTAGTATTAGAATATGCTTGACTTATCCTATTTTGGCCTAAACTCAGAACAATATGCTACACAGTTAAAATAACTGCTTAATCAATTTTCACCCATTTTATAAAAGTTTTATTTCAAAACATTAAGATTCAGAATTGCAATTTTATTTTCTATCTCAATGCTCTACATTTAGATTTTGTGAGACAATTGATAATATTTCCAATAACTCTTGATTATCCATAAAGGTTTGATTACATAGTTATTGGTTACTCCTTTCCCAAGCTTCCTTTGAACAGCATTAAATGTGCCATATCTGACAGTATAAGATATTTGGGGTAAATAGATCTTATCTGAGATTTCATAGACACTATTATTAACTGCAACTGTTAGTCATCTCTAAGAAAGTATCTCCAGCCATTATTAAGAGAAGAATATAAACATAAATAACAATATTCAATTTTATTTGTAACCTGGCATATTTAAATTATAATGAAAAATCTTTCTTTCTAGCCTAAAAATAGAATTTGAAGGAATCACTATTGACTGGGGTTTTCTTCATGAAGAGTCCAGATAAGAAACATTTACTTGTGTCATGAAACTATACACAACCCCTGAAGTGTTCATTTCTACCCATGTGAAATTTTGTATATCAAAATTTAGAGGAATTGACCTTGGCACCATTTACTTTGTAACAAAAGAAGAGATGGCCAGGAAATTAAAGAATAACATAGGATATTCATTAAATCTGTGGACCCCTAAGATGGTGTTTGAATATTTATGGTCCATTCAAAGTTTTCCTTTCATCCTTTTCTTATTATTTTTTTCCACGTGTAGGACTAGATGCTTATACAGCTGGCAACTTGAGATGTTACAACTGCAGGATCTTTTTTGTGTTTTTTTTCTTTCCTGACAAAGTAGAGCAGCCACCATTTTCATAAAGCAGGAAGAGGTGTGAAAGTAGAAGGGGAAGAAGGAAGAAATGTATGCGGTAAAATGGGACAACATAGTTGACTAGCAGTCATAGAGGGGACAAGAAAGAATGCACCCGGAGACCCCCATGATATAATCATGAGATCTGGGACCTTCATGCCACCTTTAATTGTACTTTCTCTGTTTGTTTTGGTGCATGTGAAAAGTGAGGAACAAATCCAATCGCCTGGTTCTTAAATGTTTACAATTTATGGAATATTTACTTACAGACAAAGGAAATGATCTAGCATTTCATCTTGCTTTTAAACACTGGTTTTGACTTTCCAAGGCATTGGGGCTTGTTGTGCCTTTGCTCTTCAGAGTCATATGGGGATTTTTTAGATTTCTATTGCTGCTGTAACAAATTATCATAAACTCAATGGCTTAAAACAATCCAAATGTATTCTCTGAAGTTCTGAAGTTCAAAAGTCTAAAATCAAGATGTGGAGGCGGTGAACACTGGAGGTTCTGGGAGGAGGGAGAGGGAAAAATAGGTGTAATATGGGAACATTTTGGGACTTGGGAATTGTCCTGAATGACATTGCAAAGGCAGATACAGGCTATTGTGTATCTTGTCATAGTTAACAAAATTGTAGAGTGCAAACCACAATGTAAACTATAAACCATGCTTAGTGGGAATGCTCCAAAATGTGTTCATCAATCATAACAAATGTACCACATTAATGAAGGATGTTGTTAATGTGGAAAATTGTGGGAGGGATAGGGAGCAGGGCATATGGGAATCCCTTATATTTTTTATATAACATTTATGTAATCTAAGTATCTTTTAAAAATATAAAAAGTATATATATATGATGCTAGCAGTGCTACTTTACTTCTGGACCTGTCAGGGGAATATCTGTTTCCTTGTCTTTTCTAGCTTCCAGGGGCCACCTGCAAACTTCCTGGGTCCTTTCTTGCATCACTTCAACCTCTTGCTTCTATGATCACATCTCCTACTAGCTCTTTATGTTAAAGGATCCTTGTGATTGCATTGGCTCCACCCAGATAATACAAAATAATAGCCCCATCTCAAGATCCTTAACATAATTACACGTGCGAGTCTCTTTTACCATTTAAGGTAACATTGGCATGTTTGGGGCTTTGCTATTCAGCTGACCACAGGGATTAAGAGGGCCTGCTCTATTATTCTATTTGACAGATAATGAAACTGAAATAATGGAGGAACAGCAGCTTTTATGAAGTAGCACTCCTAGTTAGTGGAAGAGACTTGGTTAGAATCCTGAGTTCTGGGCACCTAGGTCATAAGACATCTCTCCACTCTTGATCCGGTTGTTGTTCTCTAGACCTGGACTAAGTCAAGTAGGCACTTCCACTCTGATTGTATTTCTGCTTGCAATAGGTCAGGCACTCTGTGACAATACCTAAAACCCAAAGCATCATAGTTGTCTCTCAGTCATGGTGTTTGAGTTGGGCACCTCCTTCACTACTAAGAAAATTAGTCATTATCAATAAATTGCATGTCTTGGATGAGAATTATGAGGATTACTAAATGGCATGGCAGTTTCTCCCTGCTGACCCAACTACATTAACAAGTATCTGTGCAACCAGATAACTTTTGTTTTTTGTGTGGTGACCTGTGGACACTCCCCTAGAGCAATCATGGACAAAAGATGGGGCCAACAGTTACTAAGATGAATGCAAAGACAACCCAAGGATGCTCATTATCATGGATATTGTAAATACCAAAAAATATAATGCAAATACAAGAAAAATCAGTTACACATGAAAAGGCCCATTTTGTAATATTGTACTGGAGAGATGATTAAATCACAGACAAAACCACAGACAAATTAGGATTGGCATAGTGAGTCAGAATGTTTAACAACTGAATAAGAAAAAATAACAAGGGTGATGACAAGATAGATGCTTCTTAAGGGAATGATTTGATTATTAAATGAGTAAGAGAAGCTCTTGGGGAAATTAGTGAGGATCTCAAATATTTTTGTAATCTTTATGATCCTGTTGTAAAAGTTAAATATAAAATGAAGGGTATCGTTAATTAGAGCTTTCATGCAACATGTGATAGATTCTTCATTTTTGTCTATCTTATCATTATTGTTTCATTTTCCTATTAATTGAATTTTGCTATTGTAATTGCTTTATTTTTGAGGAAGCTTTGGATCATCGAAAGGTTATAACTGGGATGGGAAGGATTGGTGGTGTGGGGTGTCAGTGATGGGTGATGCATGAGCATCCATATAAGGTATGTAAAAATGTTCAAATGTTCATGGGGCACTTTCACAGTGGGTGGAGACTCACACAATAACTGAGAGAATACTGAATTCCCATGCTGGAGAGCCCTGCCACATTCTCTAAGGGAGCAGCAACAGCCCCTCAAGTGCAGGGTCAGTGACTGGCGAAGGAGGTTGATCCACTGGTGGGCCCTTAATATTGACCACTAGGTTTATGAGCCTTTGCTCTTGATATTGAAATTTAACCTATTGGTATGGGGTGCCTAAGGGTTGCCTCCTGAGAGTCTGCTTGTTGCTCAAATGTGGACTCCCTGTAAGCCAAATTCAGGATATGAATGCATTACCCTCCCCCCATCATGGGACATAACTCCCAGGGATGAGCCTCCCCAGCACTGAGGGATTGCTTCCAAACACCAACTAGCAATGCAACTGGAAAAAGACCTCAAATAAAAGGGGGAAAAGGTAAAGACAAATACGTTTATATGACTAAGAGACTTCAAAGTGAGTCGGGAGGTCACCCCAAAGGTAACGCTTATGCACATCTCAACAGGATCTCATAGACTTCCAAAGTGGATACTACCCCAAATAGTGGGGCTCCTGAGGACTCTGGAGACACCCAGGTGCTATGGTCATGGCGGATAGCTCCAGAGTTTGGTGCCTTGCCAGTGGGCCCTATTTTGGAGTTTGTGCTCCTGAGAGTGACAG
>PVKH010035160.1:0-11765 GCA_004027955.1 Chaetophractus vellerosus | reverse complement strand
ATATATATGTAAAATATATACTTTCCTAAATCTATGATTCCCAGAACTTCTATGCAAAGGTTTATGCCCTTTCCATACACTGTATGGATTTTTAATTCAATGTTGGAAAAACAAAAATGGGCAATTATCTAGTGCCTTACATTTGGCTGTCTTATGAAAGGTACAAGAACAGAAACTTGTTATGCAAGGCTTTTTGGTCCAGGGAGATCTAACCTCAACCATACTAAATCAGAATCATTGATTCTGTTCCAGGCAATATGTAGTGACAGATTTCCTTGTATTTGGTATAATTTTATGAACATCTACTTGCACTGCCTGAATAAAACAGCAATACAGTTATTACACTGAATTAACATCTGTCATGCTGTCTCAATATTCACTGTCACAGCAAATAACATCCTTCTCATAGAAGAAAACATAGGTCTCAGGTGCCGAGTGAAAAATAGTAATTGAATGTGATGTTATCTAGAAATGTAATAATGTGTAAAATATATTATTAAATTCATGCCTCTGTAATTTATCTACTAGAATTAACAGGCTTAACTTTTTAAAATACAGACCTGTTGCCGAAAACATATCTAAAAAACATATTTAATGTATTTTTGAAACCTAAGTTAGTAAAAAATTGCTGATTATATATGCAGAGCAGCTGCAATTTTTGTGGTGTTTTTACTTAAAAGTTTTGAGGAATTATCATAGTGGAGAGGAGAATAGAATAAAGATAAGAGAGAGAGTCATGAGAAAAACATTTATAGCTATACCCCTACACCTGAGAAGCAACTCCTTTGCTACAAATGGCAACCAGAGATTATATATTACTATATTTACTCACATTGGAAAAAGTCATTCAATTTAGAAAAGCTGCTTCTCAGCCTTTTGGCTAAGATCAAGTATGAAATCTTCAACCTTCTTTTAGAATGTGCCTTTACCACCTAATTGATTCAGAATTAGAATAGCACAATTTGGAATAGTCTTGTTTTGATATATATATACCAAATATATCTATATCTATATATCTATATCTATATCTATATCTATTTATCTATCATCTATCTATCTATCTATCTATCTATCTATCTATCTATCTATCTATCTATCTATCATCTATCTGTCTATATTCCAAACTTGACAGGCTCTGGGTTCTGGAATTAGTTGAGAATTTCCTTCTATTGAGATTCTGTGATGTAGAATCCTGACACTCAAAAAGTTCTCATGTGAAATAACCTCACCTGCCTTCTCTTCTGTCTTTGTTTAGTATCTAGTTTCTAAGATGCACTACTCAGGGCACAGTTATATGAGGTATAGTGCAGTTTCCCCTCTTTGTGAATCAACCTATGTTAGTAGTAGGAATCACAAACCTTGACAAGGTTCAGGCCACGTCATAGATAGTGCTCTTGAGGATATTCTTTGTTATCTCACCTTCTTGCCTGAGAGTAGGTTGCTTGTCTGAAGCTGTCAGAGCCCTTTACAGAGTTGCAGATAGTAAGAGAGAGGCTAGAATTCCTCATCTTTTGCACAAGCAGCTACTTGAGTGGGTATAAACCGCTTACACAGCCCTTCTCCCTGTCTCTTTGTGCTTCTGTCTGTCTTTTCCTTGTTTTCCCAGAGCTGCAGCTCACTGTCAACTGTCCACCCAACTCCCACGCCGGCCCTTTCTCACTCGCTAGTAAATGTGGAATGTGGGTAAGCTCTTAAGACGTTATTAAGATGTGGGGAAGAGAATCATTGAACTGCCCTGTGAAAACACATGGGAGCAGGGAGTGGATGTGGCTCAAGTGGTTGGGCTTCCCACCCAGAAGGTCCCGGTTCCGTTTCTGTGCCTCCTAAAAACAAAACAGCAAACAACAAGCAAAACAAACAAACAAACAAACAAACAAAAACCAACTCAGAAGGGCCAATGTGGCTCAGTGATTGAGCTCTGGCTTACAAAACAAAAAACACATGGGAGCAATTGTCATTATAGCTCTTTCAATAAATAGTTCTGTGTCCTTAGACACATTTCAGTACCTTGGACCTCAGTTTCTTTATTTGATGAGAAGAATGATCAATAATGTCTTTTGAGCATTATCAGGAAAAGATTATATTGCAGTTGTTTTTCCTTTTTTCACCACCTTTCTTCATCTCAAGTCTTATTTGAATCAGCTTGCACAACAAAGCTATCTTTGAGATTGGACTCAGATGGTCTTAATAACTAAGTCAAAATTAACTTGAAAAAGGAGAAATAAGGGGCAGGCTGTAGCTCAATTGGTAGGGCGCCGGTTTACCACATGGGAGGCCCCGGGTTCGGTTCCCAGGGCCTCCTTGAGTGGGCAGACCGCCTTGAGAAGGCAAGCCGCCATGGCAGGGCAAAGACGCCGCGGGCAGGGCAAGCCACCTGCGAGCAGGCAAGGCCACCGTGCGGTGAGCTGACTCGGCGGGTCGCCACAACGGGAGGAGACAAGCAGACACAGAAGAACACAAGAATGAACACAGCAAGAACAAGCAGAAAAGGGGGGGATGTATAATAAATTAAAAAAAAAAGAGAGAAATAAAATGAGGCTTATATGTTTGGTTTTGATTATGTGACTGTCTTTTAGTTTTTATTTTTATATTTAATATTAATGAATTACATTTCAGATAGCCAAATTAACATATTTAAACATAATGTCAGTACCTGGTAGAAAAATGTTAAATACTGTATAACCCTTAAGCAACATTAGCAGGTCTATGATTTTCTCTACCCAGAAGCACGTATTTTCAATCATTCAATTATAATAAAATGTATGACTATTAATTATTAAGTACTGCATCAGTGTCCCTGAAACATTAGTATTCAGTTTGAACTTACTATACAAATTGGTCATTTTTCTTCTATTAGTTGTAATGTGCTTGAGAGATATCAAATTAGCTCAAAACCAACTGAGACCTTTCCAAGATTCCCAAATGGCAAAGAGACCATTTTTAAAAGTCAACTTTTCAATTAGACTTCTTCCCCTAGAGAGGCAGTGATAGAAGCTTCAGAAGTATTCCTATCTGTAAGCATTGAGAGTGATTCCGGTTTTCTCTAGTCCTTTAACATGTTTGATTAGGGCATAATAAAAGGACCAAACAGCTGGGGGCTCTAGAGGAAGCAATTATTTCTAGTAAAGAAAGAAAATGTGAGTAATTTTGCCTTAAACTAAACAAAAAACTTGGAATCATTTTTAGCAGTGAAGTAACAATAGAGAGGTAATGTTTTTCTCTTACAGATGTGACTAATAATAATGCATTTTAAAAAATAATGATGAGGTACATAAAATAGCCAAGAAGCAAAAGCATCATTGTTAATAGATCAATTTTAATATATAGCTTCGGAGTTAAACAATGCTTAACTACTAAATAAATTACTTTGTTTTATTTTATTTGGTTAAAGCAGTATTAATTATTTAAGTTGTTATAACCTTACAACACTGCTAAAGGAAAATTTTAATACTTTCTTGCTTTTACAACTGTATGATCTTATTAAAATATGTTCCTATGTTGGAGCTACTTGATAGAACAATAAGGTCTAATATTTTTCTACTTTTTAACTTAAATGTCATAAGCACTCAATACTATGTATATATTATTTTATGAAGGCACAATAATTTAAAAGCTTGAAATTGTATAATTTATGCATTTGCATTTTACATATACCTTTATTTTTTATAAACAAAGTGTAGGATGCTATTCTAATTAACACATTTGACCAAGATTGAAAAACAGCTTTTGCTTTGTAAGGTAGCTCATATTTAAGTATTACCCACAGACAAATGATGTACTAGCCACAAAAGATGGTCATTTCATCAATTGTAAATATAGTTTCTCTGTCTCACCAAATTCCCGTGTTTGAATTAAGACATCGTTTTGAAGACTCCTTGGTGAAATACACATGTATTGTCTGAGAGCATAACCCATCAACACAGCTCCCTCCCTCTCGTCAGCAGTAATGGATGAGTTTATACAATTGGCTAGCTCTCCTTGGGTCTAGAGGAAACATCCAAGTGAGTCTTGATGAAGGAAGTGTTTTCGTTTCCTAGGTTGCTCAAGCAAGCACCACCCAAAGGGATGGTAATTTAGTAGCTCACGGTTGATTTTGAGGTTAGGGAAAATGTCCAAATCAAGGCCTCATCAAGGCAATGCTTTCTCCCCAGACTGTGGCGTTCTGGGTCTGGCTGCAGGTGATCCTTGGTCCTTGGCTCCTCTGTCACATGGCAATGCACATGGCAGCCTCTCCTGGTCTCCCCCTTCTCTTCCAGTTTCCACTGATTTTCAGTTTCTGGCCGCTCCCTCTGTGGCCTTCTCTCCATCTGTCTGAGCTTCTTTCTGCTTATAAAGGATTCCAGTGAAAGGATTAAGACCCATCCTGACTGAGGTGGGTCACACCTTTACTGAAGTAACCTCATCAGAAGGTCCTACTGACAATGGGTTCACACCCACAGGAATGGGTTAAGAACATGTTCTCTGGGGTACATACAGCTCTAAATCACCACAGAAAGAAAAGAAAGAGTTCTGAAATGCAGGCTCTTGCAGGGAAAAGAGGCTTGTGTGAAACGAAGCCTTGGAGAAGAAGATGTTTGGGAGCTCAGGAATGAATGAAATAAGAGGGGTCTGGCATGGAATAGGATTGGTGCACGTAGTGCTCCCAAGTAGCAATGAAGAAATATTTTCTAAATTTTAAATTTTGCTTGGAGGGAACTGTTGCTAATTTATATTTCTCCCCAGGAGAAATGAGTTTCATATTTTTCATTTGTAGGCAAGTGACTTTGCTTTAAAATATGACAGTGACCATATCAGGTCTTCTATTATCATTGGTAGGTGTTTTCTCAACTAAGTGTCCTTTACATTTGACAGGAATTTTAAAATCCAAAGTGTGGTAGTTTCCACAATTCATTATAACCTATGATATTGATGTTTTATTATAAAAGATTGTTGGTGCTTTTATTTATAATAAATATTCACAGTTCTTTCTTGAATGCCATGCCAAAAAAATACCCTTTTCTATGTACATTTTGATTGTTTTATCTCTTTTTCAGATTTCTCTCATCTTTTTTATTCTTTGCTTAGTCAGAATGGCCACTTATTATCTTTTTTTCATTCTATGTTCTTAAATGCTGTGTAATCAAAACGATCCTATTAGGTAGTTTGCTGAAGATATGTTGCAAAGAACATGACAGCATTTTGTATTTGAGTCGCTATTCTAAGGCTATACTGTAAGCAACAGACTTAGAACACATTCTAACTTCAAGTTCAATTTTATTTTAATACATGAAGCAAATTATTCAATTATTAAACATGAAGTGGTATGTGAGCAGTCACTTATGTTGTTTTTGAAATGGGGCACAGTTGGGCTCAACTATTTTTCTGCAATAAAAATGTTAATCTCAGGGAGTGGGTGTGGCTCAGTGGATGGAGCACCGGCTTCCCAAGGTTAATCTGTACACAGCAATCAGTATCTAAGTGAAGCAGCAGTAGCTAAAATGGAAGACTAAATTAGCAACTAGCTCACTGTCAGCAAAAGCATGGTGATAATATTGTTGATTGTGATTGATATTTAGGTCTACTTCTTATACAAATTCTCGAAGATGGTGTCTAAATTTCACTCGGGTTATATATCTTCTCTTTCAATTTTAAATGTAGATATTTACTGTAATAAATCAGATCAACCCAGCAATAATGGATTACGGTATGTGACATTTATTGAGGCTTTTACCTTTAACAACTCAATATCATCCCATATACTTTGGCTGCCTTTGAAGAACACAGGACTTGAGTTTTGCTGCTGTTCTTCCTCAGAACAGTAGGGGGCCACATTTACACTATACTGTGGATCATTCGGTCTCTGGTGGGTGCTCCAAGGTATTAGCTGATGTTATTATATTAAAATCAGTACCAATCTTTGTGTCTGCTTCCTGTAATCAATTATATTTTGAATAAAAAGAAAGAAACCTTAGTTTGTACTCTCTCCAAATGAGAGAGCTGCTGCTAAGTACCCTTAAGAATACATCCTTTCCCCCTCTCAATTAGAGGCAGAGTGGGCATCACCACCCCAGAATCCTCAAGATCAGGGAATAAAATATGGACCAGAGTAGAGTTACTGGTATTCTACTATAGAGTTATTGTGATTCTAGCAATGGAAGAAATTATATCATTGATGTGGAGGCAGTGGCCACTGGAGGTGCTGAATTCAGGGAGAGGGAAAAAGAGGTGCAATATGGGGGCATTGTCAGGACTTGGAATTGACCTGAGTGACATTGCAATGACAGATACAGGCCATTATATATCCTGCCATAACCTACAGAATTGGGTGGGAAGAGAGTAAGCTACAATGTAAACTATAATCCATGCTTAGTGGCAATGCTCCAATATGTGTTCATCAATTGCAATGAATGTACCTCACTAATGAAAGAAGTTGTTAATGTGGGGAAAAGTGGGGGTGTGGGGAATGGAGCATGTGGGAATCCCTTGTATTTTTTTATGTAACATTTTATGTAATCTAAGTATCGTTTAAAAATAAATAAAAATATATTTTATAAAAAGAATATGTCCTTTATAGAACAGAGGAAAAGGGGAGGAATGGAAACATTTAGGCAAAGATCTAAGGAAAATAGGGAATCTACATTAAAAGAGCTTCGTTGTAATGTACAAGGAGGAAATAAGCAATGATCAGGAAATAAAAAGTTTAGGCAAAAGTCTTAAAGAATGACTGCACCACAAATTATTCCAGTAGCTTTTCCAGTACTCACTGCTCTTATCCTTTTCAAGGAGTTGAAATAAAACACAGCTGCTTTTTCTCATTTTCTCTCTAATGCGAGGGTGCTTTGGTTCAGACATGAACAATTACAGAGTCTAATGGTGGAGCCATTTTTGTGAAATTACACAACTCTATGATTGGAGTGAGACTCTGTGAATTATGTCTGCATATCTCTATAGAACAACTTTTCTCTTGAGGCTTATTTCTGTTACTAAAAATAACATAAAAGACACTACCATAACAGGAAACTTTTCAGGCATCATTTTAATGTAATGAAACTTTTCAGGCATCATTTTAATGTAATGATGATAAAACTTTTAAAATCAAAAAAAAAATTCAAATTGATATAAAAATGCCATTCTCATGTATTCTATTTAGAGTGACTATTCTGAGATTTTTTTACTATTCATCAATTTTTAGAATAAGTTGAGGAAACATTTGATAATTTATTATTTATCATTATTTATTTTTCTATTATTTCCATCTCAAATGAAATGTAAGTAGGATTTTTGAAGGATTCCAACAGGTCAAAGCCTATATCTCTATAAATAAATACTTGGAGTATTCTATTTGTGAAAGCAAAATATACAGCTTTAAAAAAGAACAAAGAAAAAACCCACTGTGGTATTGGGTTTTAAAGAGATTTGAGGCATTTACCCAAGTAAATGAAAACACATATCCTCAAAATACTCTCCCTGTACATGGATGTTCATAGTAGCTTTATTCATAATATCTTCAAATGGAAAACAAAAATGAAAACAAACACATGTGAATTAAAAGGTGCATTAGGTGCCTGGAATAACAAAATGTGGTATAGTCATACAATGAAATAATAAACAGCACAATAGCGTGTTAAATCTAAAATTTATGTTGATAAAAATAAGCCAGAAATGAGTGTACATATAATATGATTTAGTTAATATGATATTCCAAAATAGGCAAAAACAAATCAGTAGTGACAAAAATCAGATTATTGGTTGCCTTGGACAGAGGGTAGGCTGTACAGAGTGCAAAGGGACAATAGAAAACTTTTTAGTGTAATTAACAAATTGCATACCTTGATGATGCTTACTACGTAGGTGCCCTATTTTGTCAAAACCCATTACATTATGCAATTAAAATGTGTGCCCTTTTGTATGGAAATTATAACTCAATAAATATTATTTAGCTATAAGAAAAAAGGATCGACTTATTCTGGTTTAAACAGAATTACGTAAGCCATGCTAAATATTTGATTTTTCTAACTCTGAGTAGCAGAATATTCATTACAATGGGAGGGTAGGCTTTCTCTAGCTCTGGGTTTTACAACAATATTTAAAAGGTATCTTTAGCTAAATCGATGAGTTGAGAATAAATAACCTAACACTATGCATTCATTCATCCATCCTTCCATTCATTTATTTATTCATTAAATAAATATGCAGAGTGTCTACCTTGTGCCAGGCACTGTCAGAGCACTGGGAATAAATATCTCAGCAAATAAAACACACAAAATCCATGCCCTTGAAGTGTTTACATTATAAACAATAGCAGACATAATAAAAAATATGCTGCAAATTTATTATTATTATTTTTTAGGCAAGTTTAGTTTAAAGAAGTTGTCAAGAGAGGTGACAGGTGAGCAAAGACATGAAGGAAAGCATTGTCATATTTGGTGGAAAAGCACTCTGGAGGAAAGAGTCCGTACAAGACCCTGCAGTCTACGTGTGCCTCATCTGTTTGAAGAACTGGAAAGGGCCCATGTGACTGGAGGGGAGCAAAAGAAAGGGAGTGAGAGTGGTGAGGAATTAGATCAGAACCATAACACAGCTCAGGTGTGACTGGAGAGGCTTTACAATTCATTGTAAAGTATCTGGCTTTAACTCTGAGTGAGACGTGGGTGGCATCAGAAGAGGTGAGTGAAGGAATGATATGATCAGGTTTACATTTTCAAAGACGACTCTGGCTTCAGTGTTGTGAACAGAATGATATGGTGCAATGGTGGAACCAGGGATCGGTGGCTGCCACCAGTCCAGAGTGGTGACCTTCAGTGGTGACCTTCAGTGTCGGATTCTGCATACATTCTGAAGGTATAGTCATAGGATTTCCTGATGTACTGATACGAGAAAAAGAGAAGAATCATGGGTGTCTTCAGGAACTTAGACCTGAGCAGCTGCGTGAATGAGTTCACCATCACCTGAGATAGAAAGCCTGCAGGTAGAATAGATTTGGGCGAGTGACGGGAAAATTCATTTTCGGTTCCTACCAAATCATCATTGGCCAAATAGTTAATGAACACCCACTCTATGTTAGTTATCTATGCTAGTGAGGGAAGGCAGCCAAGTAACAAAGGAATAAAAAAATGTTTTCTTAGTGATAAATGCTAGAACAACAACAACAAAAATAACCTGCACATGTAATGCTGACAGGAGAATTCAGGCTAATTAAGACTGGGTTGTAGGGAAGAACTGAGTGGAGAGGTGCTATTGTGAACTAATATTGGATATTTGGGTTGGAATATGAAAGAAGAGACGAATAGAAGATGCCTATAAAGAAATTTTTAAAAGCCTGGAGTAAGGAGTAGAGTAAGTGCCCAATCCATATCCTCCTTGTCTTGCTTCTCCTCAACTTCTTCATCTTCCTTCTCCTTCCTCTTCTGATGATTGGTGTTATTACTGTTATTTCCATAACTCCCCCTCTCCCTCTTTCTGCTGTCTGGGAAATGGTGCTAGTGGTTCCATCCTGAGCACAGAAGATTTCAAGCTGAGGTGATATGGCCAAGTGAGGTGGGTACACTTAAATGCCTTCATAGTTGCTATTTAAATGTGGATATAGAATGATAGACCATTAAAAAAGATTTAGAGAAGGCTAATGGCATTTGTTTATTTTGGGTGTATTGAAAATGATGTCTAGAGACATCTCATGATTGGCCCCGGTTCATACAATGTTTTAGCAAAATTATTTAGGACTAGGGTCTCTTGCTTCTTTGCGTCCTACAACCCCCACATCCCACACTTTCTGCTCATGTCACTTTTACTACTTTTAGTGGCTGTTTGTGGGTTTTATCTTCTTTCCTTAATATATGTCAACATTTTATGCAGTTCAAGTCTGTATTCATCAAATTGTCTACTTGTTAGTAGGGAAAAAAGCTAGTTCAGAGGGACTAAATGTAAAATTAATCAAACAATAATAAAGTGTATGTTTATTTTTTTATTTTATTTTCATTATTAAGCCATTTATAGTTTTCTCTGTATGTGAAGAAAGGAAGAGGTTGATGGAAGTTAAGTTATTCATCAAAAAAAGGACTCAAAACTGACTTTTAAAATTTAATTTACAGATTCTATGCCTAGACAGGCTAATGTGTATGAAATGCATATTTTAACATTTTTAGTGTTAAAATAATATTTTATAAATGGATTAAATGTTACATTTTAATTCATCGTCATAAGTAATCTAAGTAGAATCTATATACAGCAATAAAAAACAAAATGCTTACAATTTATGAATAAATAATGCAAATGCATGAACAATCATAATAACTTCTTGAAGTTGTGTGTTCATTCTATATTATAATCATTTACAGTGCAATATTGTATTTCATCAATTTAAATTATAGTTTCTTTGCATATTGCTCTGTATTTACAAAAAATAGTCTATATTCTTATGTAGTATTGAATTTTATGTTATCCTTAATATAAAAGCAAGATGAAATTAAAATAAAACAGTTTCTTATCTTAAAATATGGTAAAAATATGTATTAAATCATTGATATGAGTATTTACATTAATTTTTAAAATATATCAAGAATGGAGAAATGCTATGAAAAGCAAAGGTGCTTGAAGAGTTTTAATGACTTGGAATGAGGCACTGTTCTTCATTGTGTAGAGCCCTGTTCTTCTGAATCTACTAATTCTTTAAGGGAGGAAGAGAATGGGAAGGCAAATAAATATTGTGATTGCTGAGCCACATTCCAGAACCACTAATCAGAATCTCAAGATTAGTTGCATGGGGAAGTTATTACTTTAATATGAACTGAAGGTATTTCTTACAACTGGAATTTGGGGAAACAGCCAGTATACCCAAAAGAGTAACAAGGACACTTCATTAACAATGGAGACTGAATCTCATTCACATTCAGTAAACTTGTAAGTAAATATCCAACTGCTAAGGCTGATTGTGCGAATCCCCTTCCCCTATTTTACTCACTATCCCTAGACTGTCTTTGCCTCCGTGTAAGATCATTTGCTTTGATGGCCCTGGGCACCTGTGAAAATACATCATACCCTCTAGGCATGCTTTACATTGAAGGGATTGTAAGCCAATGGAGTGCTTATAAGCTCACAATTTATACAAGGTATTTATGGATCTAGATTAAAATTCTGTCACCATAGCAGGTCATAACAAAAGGTAAATTTTGTACTAAGGGTCATTAAGCAAGGCTTTTAAAATGGCACCTGGGTTTTAGCCTCTGCTACATTCTTAATCATCAAGTTACATGTAGTTTCACAGCCTTGAGACTGGGTGAGATCACCAGGAAAGTGTATTAAAGAAAGAGGAAAACACAAGGAGGTCCAAAGACCAAGACCTGAGGAACTCCCAAACAGTGTAAGTAGAGAAACCAGCAAAGGAAGTAGTAAAGGATACAGCCATTGGGGTAAGAGAAAAATCGAGATAAAATGCTATCCTGGAAGCTAAATGGGGACGCTTACCTATATACAATGTTGACATGTTATGTACGAAAGTTGGCTCAAACTTGAATTTTAAGGTATAAGCACATCTCTTATTATTCCAGAAAAATAGCATGCATAATTGTGCAGGAATTGGAAAATAGCAAGGATTTCTTTGATGCATTCAATTTTATTCCCTCTTTTGAATATGCATAACTATTATTTCAAAACTGTACCCACTGCACAGTTATTTAAATCACTTCTTTTTATGTTGCAATCCAGGCATGTGATTTTAAGACATGCAACTTCCTGAATATGTTTCCTTAAAGTGAGAGCAATGGTCTGGATGGTTGCAACGACAAATATAG
>PVKH010035159.1:0-11782 GCA_004027955.1 Chaetophractus vellerosus | reverse complement strand
GGCCATGGCAAAGTCACCCATGAAAAGCGGAGCTGCCCCCTGAGAACCGCGGAAGCCCGGCAGCCCGCAAAAAAACATGGAGGACTGCTGCCTGCAAAACATGGAGCGGAGCCGCCCGTGAAAATGGAATGGAGCCACCCTCGAACAAAGCGAGCCACCACCGCGGAGGGCCGACTCAGTGCATCGCTGCAAAGACAGGGGGAGACAAGAAGCAGACATAGAAAAACACAGAAGAATGGACACGCAGAAGGGGGGGGGTATGTAATAAACAAAAAGTAAATCTTAAAAAAAAAAAAATAGTTAATTTTGGGGGCCGCTGTAGCCCAGTGGCTAGGGCGCTGGTTCACCACATGGGAGGCCCCGGGTTTGGTTCCCGGGGACCTCTCCAAAGCGGGCAGACCGCCTTGAGAAGGGCAAGCCGCCATGGACAGGGCAAAAAAAAAAGCCACCACGGGCAGGGCAAAGCCACCACGGGCAGGGCAAGTCACCTGCAAGCAGAGCAGATCCTCCCGTGAACGGAAGCGGAGCCACCCGTGAACGGAAGCAGACCTGCCCGCGAACAGAGCAGAGCCGCCTATGAGGTGACCTGACTCGGCATGTCTCCACAATGCGGGGAGACAGAGCAGATACAGAAGAACGCAGAGAAATGAACACAACAAGAGCAAGCAGAAAGGGTGGGGGATATGTAACCAAAAAAATAATAATAATTAAAAAAAAAAAAGAATAATTTTATTTTGAGTGCTTACTAAATGCCAGGTACTGTAAGACATTTATGTATATGATCTCAGTTAAACCCCATAATTATCCTTTCACATAAGTACTATTATTATTATTTCCATTGTACAGATGTGGAAACTGGGCACAGAGAAGCTAAGTGTCTTAACCAGGGTCATACTTTAAGTGGCACAACCAAAATGTGAAGCCAAGCCGATTCCATGGGTTGTACCCTTAAACCTTAAGCTACTTGGTGTATTTATCCTTCCCATATGTGCTTGTGCATATATGTATGTATATGTGTGTGTATACACCCATTCTGGTGTGTGTGTGTGTGTGTGTATGTGTGTATATATACATACATACATACACACACATACATCACCTGGGTTTACCTTTTGATGAGAGAATTATAGACGTTTTCTTTTCTTTTGTGCCTTTATACAGGTTTCACAATTTCTACAATGAATCTGTATCTCATTTGTATTACATATACTCTTTTTTTTTTTTTTAACACAAATACATCCATTCTATTCATGCTTATAAAAGTAAGGAGGAACAAGTTCCATTGTCCCTGAGGTTTGCTTACTTTATGGATGAAGGATGAATCTTAATCTCATTTTCAGAATATGAATTCAGCCTTTGAAACAGAGTGGGCCCTCCTGAACCCACAAGTACCAGGGAAGAGCTATTCTTAACCTCTGCAAACATGAAGTGATGACAACACCAGTCATTTTAAGGAAGTAGAGTTATGTAGTCATACCCATAGAGCTGTATTCCTTGAGCTTCTCCAGAACTGCAGATGCACTCAGGCCTTGGGATGGCAAAGCTTTCACATATTCTTTCTCCACTTTCAGGAATGACAAGTTCTTGTTAATATCATCCTTGACCTTGTTGAGTTTGTTTTGGATCTTGAAAGGTAAAAAAGACAAAGTTACCACAAGTGAATGGAAAAGGAACAGGACAGGAGAGAGAGGAGAAGAGCCAGGCAGGACATTAAGCTGACTGCTCAATGCTGGGCATAGCACTAGTGCTACAGAACTAGAATGCATTTTTTTTTCTTAAAGAGCTGTGGTGGAATTTAGAATGTCCATCTATTTTCTGGCATGTGCAATAGCCTCTTAGAAGTTTGAAAAGCCAACTTTTTTTGTCAGAGTGAAAGATGTACTCAAGTTTCCCAGGCCCATTTTCTCTGCCATGTCAACATCACCACCGCTTTATTTGGTTTGCATCTGCTGGAGTCAGCACTTCTGAGGATAATATTTGGACCTTGTTCCTGCCACAGCAGCAGCTATAGTCCTGTGTGCTAAAGAAACAACGGTAGAACCAAGAATAGTAGCCAGACAACAGGCCAAGCTGCAGTAAAAGGGATTCTGGTCCTTTTGCAAGTGCCAAGCTCCTTCACTAGAGACGCACAGAGCACACCAAGAATGCAGAGGTCCTACACATCACCTCATGGACAAGCACAAGACATTTTGAAAACTGCCTGGAATCCACACAGACTAGACTGTTGGACACAACTGGGGCTCCATCCCCAGCTGTGGGAGGAGGAGGGGCAGGGCTCCCTCAGCCTCTACAGGCAAATGCAGTTGCTTTCGGCCCACGAGGACAGGATTGTTGTGCACACCTGTGGCTCCATCCCCACCCACCCCTCACAGGAGAGGATGGGGGCTGGTCCTTCTTCGGTCTATCTAGACAACTGTGGTCAGTATTGACCTGCACGGCTGAGTTTACTGCCCACACTTACAGCTCCATCCTCACCCCAGGCAGGGAAGACAGGGCCTGGAGCTTCATCAGTCTCTCCAGGCAACTACAGACAGTCTTGGCCTGCAAGTCCTGGATTACTACACACGGCTTTGGCTCTGTCCCTATCCCGGCAGAGGAGAAAGGTGGGAAAGCTTTATTGGTTCCCGGGGCAACAGAGGCAGCTTCAGCCTCCAAGGCTTACAGTGCCAACAGCATCCATGGCTCTTACTCCACAACCGGGAAGGTAGAAAGGGCAAGAAACAGATGAAAAAGAGCTGAAAAAAATTCAGACTGGCTAAACACGAGCCACTATAAACGTCTAAATTAGGTTGAACCAAGTATCAAAGAGGGGCTGTAGCACAAAGCCAATCAAATAGAATGCCCTACGCTAAAGAAAGAAACTGAACCAAGAATAAATATATCAAGTAAATCAGATGCCAAGACACCAACAAAAAGTTACAATCCATACCAAGAAACAGGGAGATATGGCCCAGTCAAAGGAATAAACTAAGCCTCCAGAGGACATAAAGAAATTAAGAAAACTAATCATAGATGCTCAAACAAATCCCCTTAATAAATTCAAGGAAATGGCTAAAGATATTAGGATATAATGAAGACACTGGGTGAGCACAAAAAAGAATTTGAAAGCATATATAGAAAAATAGATTTTATGGGAATGAAAGGCACAATAAATGGAATTAAAAACACACTAGAGGCATATAACAGCAGATTTGAAGAGGCAAAAGAAAGGATCAGTGAGCTTAAAGACAGGGCCTCTGAAAGCAACCATACAGAAAAACAGAAAAAGAAAAGAATGGAAAAAAATGAACAGGGTCTCAGGGAACAAAATGACTGCAAGAGACATGCAAACATACATGTCATGGATGTCCCAGAAGGAGAAGAGAAAAGAAAAGGGGCAGAAAGAATACTTGAGGAAATAATGGGAGAAAATTTCCCAACCTTATTGAAGGTCCTAGTTATCTGTATCCAAGAAGGACAATGTACTCCCATCTGAATAAATACAAACAGACCAGAGATAAAGAGAGAACCCTGAGAGCAGCAAGAGAAAAAGTGATTCATCACATTCAAGGGATGCCTAATAAGATTAAGTGCTGATTTCTCATCAGAAACCATGGAGGCAAGAAGGCAGTAGTATGATATATTTAAGATACTGAAAGAGGAAAACTGCCAGCCAAGAACCTAATATCCAGCAAGACTGTCTTTCAAAAATGAGGGGGAGTTTAGAATATTCACAAATAAACAGAAACTGAGTTTGTAACCAAGAGACCAGCTTTGCAGGAAATACTAGGGTGTGCTACAGCCTGAAAAGAAAAGACTGGAGAGAGAGGCCTGGAAGAGAGTCTAGAAATGAAGACTGTATCAATAAAAGTAACTAAAAGTAATTAAAAGTCTCAAAAAGGGGGTGAATCCAAAGGTCAAAGTGGGTGAAATAAGAACAGCCTTAACAGTAATAACATTGACTGTTAATGGATTAAACTCCCCAAACAAAAGACAGTGACTGGTGGAATGGATAAGAAAATTTGAGCCATCTTTATGCTATCTACAAGAAACTCACCTTAAACCCAAGGATACAAATAAATCGAAAGCAAAAGGCTGGAATAAGATATTCCACACATGAATATCTTAGCTATACTTGTATCAGATGAAACAGAGGTTAAAAACAAAGCTGTTATTAGAAGACAAGGAAGGACATTATATATTAATAAAAATGGCAATTCGCTAGGAAGAAATAACAATCATAAATGTATATGCACCTAATCAGAATGCCCCAAAGTATATGAGGCAAACACTGACAGAACTGAACAGAAAAAGAGATGTCTCAACAAAAATAGTTGGAAACTTCAACACACCACTCTCAGCATCTAGGAAGAGGATCAATAAAGAAACAGAGAGCTCAAATAATATGATAAATGAACTAAACCTAATATACATATACAGAACACTGCACTCCAAAACAGCAGGATATACATTCTTCTCAAGTGCTCATGGATTCTTCTGCAGGACAGACCACATGTTGGGTCACAAAAGAGATCTCAATAAATTTAAAAAGATCAAAAGTATACAAAGCACTTTCTCTGATCACGATGGAATAAAGCCAGAAGTCAACAACAGGTGGAAAAGGGAAAATTCACAAACAAATGGAGATTAAACAATGCACTGTTAAATAATCAATGGGTTAAAGAAGAAATTGCAAGAGAAATCAGTAAATATCTTGAGACATGAAAGTGAGAACACATTTCAGAACCTATGGGATGCAGCGAAGGCAGTGCAGGGAAATTTATAGCCCTCAATGCTTACATTAAAAAAGAAGAAAGCACTAAAATCAATTACCTAACTACACAGATGGAGAAACTAAAAAAAGAACAAATTATTCCTAAAGCAAGCAGAAGGAATGAAATAACAAAGATCAGAACAGAAATAAATGAAATTGAGAACAACAAAAAGAGAGAATTAACAAAAACAAAAGTTGGATCTTTGAGAAGATAACAAAATTGACAAACCCTTAGCTAGACTGACAGACAGAAAAAAAGGAAAGATGCAAATAGATAAAATCAGAAATGAAATTGGGGACATTACTACTGACCCACAAAAAATCATAAGTGGATACTATGAACAACTGTATGCCAACAAACTAGACAATATAAATAAAATGGACAAATTCCTAGGAACATACAAACAACCTACACTGACCCTAGAAGAAACAGAAGACCTCAACAAACCAATCACAAAGAGATTGAAACAGTCATCAAATAACTCCCCAAAATGAAAAGCGCTAGACCAGATGGCTTCACAAGTGAATTCTACCAAGCATTCAAAAAAGATTTAATACCAATCTTACTCAATTCTTCCAAAAAATTGAACAGAAAGAATGCTATCAAACTCATTCTATGAAGCCAATATCACCTTAATACCAAAGCCATATAAAGATATTATGAAAAAAAGAAAATTACAGACCCATTTCCATTTGAATATATATGCAAAAATTCTCAACAAAATACTTGCTAATCAAATCCAACAACACATTAAAAGAATTATTCATCATGATCAAGTGGGTTTTATATCAGGCATGCAAGGGTGGTTCAACACAAGAAAATCAATCAGCATACAGCATCCTATTAATAAATCATATAAGAAAAATCACACTATCATCTTGATTGACACAGAAAAGGCATTTGACAAAATACAGCATCCTGTCTTGATAAAAACATTCCAAAAGACAAGAATTGAAGGAAACTTTCTCAACACGATAAAGGGCATATATGAAAAAGCCAGAGCTAACATTGTAGTCAATGGTGAAAGACTGAAAGTTTTCCGGTTGAGACTGGGAACAAGACAAACTTGCCCACTGTCACCACTGTTGTTCAATATAGTCTATAGGTGTTAGTTAGAGCAATCAGGCAAGAGAAAGAAATAAAAGGCATCCAAATTGGAAAGGAAGAAGTAAAACTTTCGCTGTTCACAGATGATATGATCCTATATCCAGAAAGTCCTGAAAAATCTATAACAAAGCTACTAGACCTAATAAACTAGTTCAGCAAAGTGGCAGGATATAAGATTAATGTGCAAAAATCAGTAGCATTTCCGGTGATTTATAACTGTGATTGTGGATGAAAGGGGGTAGTCTGTGGATGTAAATGTCAACAGAAAGGAAACTAAAGAATAATCTATGGTAAGTATAAGTGATTTCAGTGGTTGATGAAGATTGTGAGTTATAGTACAAATATAAAAACGCTCTTCTTTTACAAATTGCTAAAAATATGGTGATACACAGAAAACTTTACAACTAACAATAGTTGACAGTAAT
The DNA here is from genome assembly GCA_004027955.1 of Chaetophractus vellerosus. Lineage (NCBI taxonomy): Eukaryota > Metazoa > Chordata > Mammalia > Cingulata > Chlamyphoridae > Chaetophractus > Chaetophractus vellerosus. The sequence goes on along the minus strand of PVKH010035159.1, from coordinate 5,496 downwards.
ATTGTAATATTTTGCAGCAATGGCAAGAAGATATTATTTCAATACCAAGGGACAACAATGGGGGTGTATAAGGAGGTATGGGATTTTTCCTTTTGGAGTAATAAAAAAGTTCTAATGTTGACTGTGGTGAAGACAGCACAACTCTGATGAAAATGACAGCTACTGAGCATATATTTTGAATGGACTGTACAAAGCATGGAACTGTGTAACACAGGGAATCCGCGGTGGATGATGGACTGGTTAACAGGTAAAATATGAGAACATTTTCTCCTGAACAATAACAAACATATAATACTAATATAGGGTGTTAATAATTGGGTGGCTTGAGGGAAAATACAACAAATATAAGATATGGGATAAAGTTAGCAGTAATATTTTGAAGATGCTTTCATAATTTGTAACAAATGTTTCACAACAATGCAAGGTATCGGTGGTAGGGAGATGTATGGGAGCCCTGTATAATGATATGCATGGTTGTTTTATAAATTCACAAATTTTACTATGTTTATGTATGCTCATGTATGAATAATATGCTTCAATAAAATTTTATTTTAAAAAATTAGTAGTGTTTCTATACACTAGTAATGAACAATCTGAGGAGGAAGTCAGGAAGAAAATTCCATTCACAAGAGCAACTAAAAGAATCAGTTATTTAGGAATAAGTTTAACCAAGGATGTAAAGCACTTGTATTCAGAAAACTACAATGCACTACTAAAAGAAATCAAAGAAGACCTAAATAAATGAAAGAGCGTTCAATATTCATGGATTGGAAGCCTTAATATCGTTAAGATGTTAATTCTACCCAAATTGATAGATTCAATGCAATCCCCCAAAAATTGCAACAGCCTTTTTTAAAGAAATGGAAAATCCAATTATCAAATTTATTTGGAAGGGTTAGGGGGCCCTGAATAGCCAGAAACATTTGAAAAAGGAAGAACAAAGTTGGAGGACTCTCACTTCTAGACTCTAAACCAAATTACCTAGCTACAGTGATTAAAAAACAAAACAAAACAAAACAAAAAACCAGCATGGTACTAGCATAAAGATAGACATATAGACCAATGGAACCAAACTGATGGTTTAGAAATAGACCCACACATCTATGGTCAATTGACTTTTGACAAGGCTGTCAAACCCAACCAGCTGGGGCAGAACAGTTTATTCAATAAATTGTGCTGGGAGAACTGGATATCCATATCCAAAAGAAAGAAAGAGGACCCCTATCTCACTCCAAATACAAAAATTATCTCAAAATGGATCAAAGACCTAAATATAAAAGCTAGAACCATGAAACTCCTTAAAAACATGTAGGGAAACACCCTCAAGACCTGGTGGCAGCTGGAGATTTCTTAAACCTTATATCAAAAGCATAAGCAAGAAAAGAAAAGAAAGCATAAATGGGACCTCCTCAAATTTAAACACTTTTGCGCTTCAAAGGACTCTGTTAAGGGGGTGAAAAGACAACCCACTCACAATGGGAGAAAATATTTGGAAACCACATGTGTGATAAGGGTTTGATTTCCATGCTATATAAAGAGATCATAAAACTCAACAATAAAAGAGCAAGCAATTCAATTTAAAAATGGGCAAAAGACTTAAATAGACATTTCTCCCAAGAGGAAATACAAATGGCCAAAAAGCACATGAAAAAATGTTCACTATCATTAGCTATTAGAGAAATGCAAATTAAAACTACAATGAGATATCATCTCACACCTCATAGAATGGCCATTATTTAAAACAAAACAACACAAAAAAAAAAAAAAAAAAAAAAAAAAAAAAAAAAAAAAAAAAAAACCAAAAAAAAAAAACACAGAAAGTAACCAGTGCTGGAGAAGATGTGGAAAAATAGGAACACTCCTTCACTGTTGGTGGGATTGTAAAATGGTGCAGCCTCTGGGAAGACAGTTTGGCAGTTCCCCAGAAAGCTAAATATAGAACTGCTGTATGATCTGACAATCCCTCTACTAGGAATATATCCAGAAGAACTGAAAACAGTAACACAAACATTTGCACATGGATGTTCATAGCAGCATTATTCAAAATTGCCAAAAGATGGAAACAACCCGATGGAAACAACCCAAGTGTCCATCAACTAGTGAACAGATAAACAAAATGCAGTATATACATACAACGGAATACTATGTGGCGGTAAGAAGAAATGAAATTGGGACACATGATAACATGGACGAACCTTGAAGACACTAAGCTAAGTGAAATAAGCCAGACACAAAAGGACAAATATTGTATGGTCTCATTAATATGAACCAAATATGAAGAATAATCACATGGAGTTAAAACCTGGATTACAGGTTACTAGGAGATAAGATAAGGACTGAGAAGGGGTACTGTTGCTTAATGTATGTAGAATTTTCAATTAGCTTGACGGTAAAAGTGTGGAAATGGATAGAGTTGATGGTGACACATTTTAGTAAGTATAACTAACATGGCTGGTTTATAAATGAAATTGTGGCTAAAAGGGGTAGTTTAGGGACATAAATGTCAATTGAAAGAAAGCAAGAGAATAATCTTAGGGACTGAATAATAACCCAGAGGTGGATGAGAATTCTAGTTAATAGTACATATACAAGAATGTTCTTAGATGAACTAGAACAAATGTACGTCACTATTACAAAGTGGTAAGAATATGATGATGCATGGGGAAAGTACAATTAATGTAACTTATGGATTATAGTTAACAACAATATTGTAATATTCTTGCATCAGTGTCAAAGAAGGTACTATATCAGCACTAAAGGTCAATAATAGGGAAATATGGGGTATTTTTCTTTTGGACTAAGGAAAACGTTAAAAAATTTACTGAGGCAATGACCACATTAACTCTGTGATAAAAGTGACAGCCACTGAGTGTACACTTTGGATGGAAAGTACAAGGCATGGGACTGTATAACACAGTGAGCCTTGTTGTGGAAGCCTTGTTGTGGTTAAGAGTATAACTATGAGAGTGTTCTCTCATGAACTATAATAAATGTACAATACTAAAACAGGGTGTTAATGATAGGGGGTGTATGCAAAAAATATACCAAATGTAAGCTATGGATCAAAGTTAGTGTTAATAGTCTGATCTTTCATAATCTATAACAAATGTTCCACAACAATGCAAGGTTTTGGTGGAGGGGTGATGTATGAGAATTCTGCATGTTATGCCTGATTGTTTTGCAAGCTCACAACTTCTCTAATAAAAATATATTTAAATAAAAGAATATATATAAGAACTGCAACTCAATAACAAAAAGACAACTCAATTTAAAAATGGGCAAAGGTCTCGAATAGACATTTCTCTAAACAAGATGGCCAATTAACACATGAAAAGATGCTCAACGTCATTAGCCATTAAGGAAATACAAAGCAAAACCACAATGAGATACCATTTCATACCCACTGGGATGGCTAAAAAATAATAAGAATAAAATACCTGTGCTTGCAAGGATGTGGAGAGGCTGGAACCCTCGTACATTGCTGGTGGGAAGGTAAAATGATGCAGCTGCTCTGTTGAAATAGTTCAGCACTTCCTCAGAAAGCTAAACACCGAACTGCCCTATGAGCCAGCAATTCCACTCCTACATATATAACCCAAAAGAAATAAAACAGGTATTTGGACAAATATGTGGATACCAATGCTAGAGCAGCACCATTTGCAATAGCCAAAAGATGGAACAACCGATAGGTCCATGATCTGATGACCAGAGGAACAGAATAGAATGTGGGCTAGCCATACAAGGGGCTACTATTCACTCAGAAAAAAAGAATGAAGTTCTGATATACGCAACAACTTGGATGAATGTAAAAACATTATGCCAAGTGAGAGAAGCCAGACCCAAAAGGCCACATATGGTGTATGATTCCACACTATGAAATGCCCAGAACAAGTGAAACCACAGAGACAGAAAGCAGCTTAGTGGTTGCCAGGGATGGGGAGAGAAAAGGGAGTGACTGCTCAAGGGGTACAAGATTTCCTTTTGGGGTGATGAAGATGTTTTGGAACTAGAGAGACGTGGTGATTGCACAACATTGTGAATGTACTAAATGTCACTAACTGTATGCTTTCAAATGGTTATGTTTATGTTATGTGAATTTCACCTCAATAATGAAAAAGAAAGGCCCAGGATGGGGGGAGGAATTGCTAGGAAGGCTGAATTTTATCTCCTTCAGTTGTCAACAGCTTGTTGTTTTACCCTAAAATGCCAGGAGGAAACTAAGGTCCTTTCTACTATGTAATTCACCAAATATGATTATTTCTTTTTCATCTTCATAGCCACAGCTTTGAGCCATTTTCTTTCATTCACTCATTTACTCACTTAATTATTTGTTGAGCAACTACTAAGGGTTAGGGATACAGACACAGAGAGAGAGAGAGAGAGAAATAAGTTGGCTCTGAGCCTCAGAATCTGCTTCTGAAAAATGAAGGGTGATTAGACGGGCTCTAAGAGCCTTCCGATTGTATAATTTTAGAAATTTAATAGTGAGTTCTGGAACCTTTGCATTTGTCTCAAAATCTGAGGATTAAAGGAGAAAAGTGAGAGAGATAGGGCAGAAAAAATAAAGAGACTGAGAAGGGGAAATCCCATTTCCCTTTGTGGCACAATCAGTCCTCCATCCCAGACCCTCTGAGGACTAAAGTAGATTTACTGTTAGGACTTAATATGATTTAAGGAGCAAAGAGAAGTCTATCCACTGCCATTCTTCCTCCCCCACCCCTCCCACTTCCCTACAGGAAATGAACCTGAAGATACATATTTCTGGAAGAGCTATTCGCATGGTAGTCTGAATGGATTTCAGTCAAAGGCTAGATAACTGCCATCTTTTCTGGTTTAGCCAGGAAAGGGAAAAGGGAATTGGAAGCCAAAGGTGAAAGAAAGTTTGAAAGCAGTGACAGGTGAGGTGGGGAAAGGCCAGAGGAAAAGAGAGGGGCAGGGCAGGGTCCTGGGGAAAAGGGAGACAGCAAAGGGTCTGCCCTGTTTATCTGTGATAACCTGTGATGAGAGTACAAAGGTGACTATCTTATCCTCAGCAGGGTGGGGTAGAGGGGACACAGTGAAGCAAGCACACTGCAGATAGGTGCAAAGAGCAGGAGAATTGCTCTGCTCTCTCTTGAAGTACCTAAACCTGGGAGAGCAAACTACAGCCTGGGAGCCAAGTCTGGCCTCCAGCCTGTTTTCATATAGTTTCAAATGGAACACAGCCAGGCTCATTTCCTTCCCGAATGTCCTATGGCTGCCCTCTGAAAAAGGCCGAGTTCAGTTGCAACAGAGAACATTCTTTTAGACTACAAAACCTAAAATGTTTTGTATCCAGCTCTTCACAGGAAAGGTTGGCTAAACCCTGACCTAAATCATGTAAGTACCCAGTCCCTAGACAAATATCTAAATTTGGCCCAGCCAAATATTGTTCCAAAGCACCCTTTCTCTTGTGCCAGGTTTTCAAATTTCAAATCCTTCTTCCTGAACAGACTTCGCATCTCTCTGACCACATAT
>PVKH010035158.1:0-11763 GCA_004027955.1 Chaetophractus vellerosus | reverse complement strand
AGTTTCTAACTGTATGTGAATGATTCCCATTGTTTAAGTTGAACCATTTCATGGTACTTGCTTTAAGCAGCCAAGGAAACTGAAACAGAGGGGAAATTTCCTTTTTTCCTAATTCACATTATTCCCTTTATCTACATTACTTTCAGCCGTCAAGCACAGGTAACTGGAGTCTATATTGCATGCACATTTGTGGCACATCCTCATAAAATTTCCTGCAGAGAAGAGCCTATAATCTAGGAGGATAGCAAGCGGAAGAATACTTATTTTCCCAATTCTTATATTTGAAAATAGAAACCATAGTTTAATGTACCAATAACTCCCAAAATATTAAAGTCATGCCATGGCAAATACTTTTTTATATTTTGATAAAATATTACATATTTTAGAAGTTTTATATGTGTTATATTATTTGTAAACTGTTGACTATAATAAAAATAGCTTATATAAATATTTCTGGGGGAATTCAGTGAGACAATATGCAAGTTATTTGACAAACTGATTAATTATGAAAAATATTTTATAATGTCTTAATTTAATATCACTATATGTTTGTCTTATTTTTGTAAAAAGTACATACAATTATAAAGTAAGTGACAGTACTATTGCCATGTGTCAACAGACTAATATTTCTAGGTCAGGAATAAGTATTTTGCTAGAAATGACATTCAGAAAATGGACAAGAATTTTTTATACACAGCAAACGTTTACAGGAATAATAAATATGTAAAATTGTAAACACAAATACCATTTTTCCATTAGACTCCATTTCCCAATTTCTTATCAGTTATTTTCATGGCAAGTTATTTCAACAGGACCTATTTTCTACATTATAGTTGACAGATACTATATAGGTTTTACAGTGGATAAGATCCTTGGTTTGGGCACCTAGCTTCAGGAGCTCTACTGCTGCAAATGGGAAAAGTTAATTCCATCATATGGGAAAGGAGAGGTCAGGCAAAATGATACCAAGGCTCTCCCTGAGCTCTAACTGTCAGGAATGTATGTGCCTGGGTTCGGGTGTGAATGTTCTCCAAGCAGAGGTTCTGAGCATGCTTTTGGCTACTCCTTTGAAAGTCAAGGATAGTTTTCTCTACCCACTGAGATAATTCCTAAAGTTCTTAGAGAGTGCAATTTCATAAGGATATCCATCACTCTAAGACTTCCAAGGCCCCCCCAGAATCACAAGTTATGGGTTTGAGTTGTGATTCTCGAGTATTAGACCCTGGGCAAATTGCTTATTAATCTCTTGATGTGTTCTTGTATAAAGTGGAGATTTAGCTCCTGCCCTAACCTTCTTAAATGCTTGCTAAGGTGTATTTATGTGTGTATGTGTGTATTAAAGCTTTTAACCAATGAGCGCATGAACTGTATTAGTAAACTCTACCCAAATATAGAAGCATCCCTTCATTTTTACTGTCCACTCTGAGTTAGGTGTAATAAGGATTTTACTTACACAGCCCATTTTTATACCTATGAGGTAGACATTTCTATTCTCATTTTACACACTGAAGAAACTGAGGTTTAGAGGTGATAAATAATTGCCTACTATTACACTGACATTAAGTGGCAGAACAGAAATTTAAAATTGGGGATAGAGTCTAACAAAGCCTGTGTTTATAATATTTTATGGTATCTTTAAGTACATTTGTACCCATTTCAAAAAGCAATTGTCTCAGTATACGACCAGCAACAATCTACTTTTATCTAAAGTAATTCTGAAACCAGCAAAGCAGTTTAGAGTTTGGGCTAACAGCAGATAATGCTAAGAAATACATTGTCTCCTACTTAGGCTTGTGTGACCCTATTTGTCCTGGATCTCTTCCAACATCTCTGACTGCCAGTTTGAGCTATTAATCTCTGAACTTCTATTATCTCATTGGTTAAATATCATAATGGAATTAGAATCCCTCCAAGGTCCTTTGTTTATGTCAGCATCTATTATCTATTTTCTTTTCCCTTGGTGGGCGTATGCTCTTATATTACTCGCCTAGTAACAAGTATTCTTTGAGTCTGTGCTCTGGCATTACTTTCACATGGCTTATCTCTCTTTCCCTCTGCTTTTTTTTTTTTTTATCCGACCCCCTTTCCACTCCAATGTCTTCCTCTCTGATTTGCACAGTAACAATACCTAAGTCTATACACTTCCTGACCCTAAAACAACAGCCAGAGGCCTCTGTCTTTTAAAATCTCTCATTTTCCTAGAAATATTTCTACAGTAAATGGCTCCACTTTTGAATTATATTATGCTTGCTTCTTGTTTTGCCTTCCATCCCTTCTACTGCATTCGAAACTGTTCTTTCATAGTTAACAGTGGCCTGCAAAATGTTAAATCCAATTGGCTTTTTTTCCCTTTTTCCATTTACTTAATATTTCTGTAGGAATTAGCACTGGGGGGGTCGCCCTTTCCTTTTAAGAAAACTCTACTTATTTGACTCTCGCAAATTCCTGAATTTTCTCCTACATTTCTGTTCACCTATATTCAATATTCTTAATTGAGTTATCAGTTCTATGTGATCCTTCAAAGAAATGAAGGTGAGGAAATTCATATAGCTCTACCCTGCCCCTAGACTTCTAAAAGAGGCCACGTTCATACAGAAGTTCCTCCTTCCACCTCTGTTCTTCTGCCATAGTCAAAGGCTGAGCACTGAAGGGATATTCTTCCTTATTGATGAACTCCTTCAAACTCAGACAAGTTAACGGAACAATATGTAGTTCTTCAGTGTAGCCCTCACAGTGACTAGTTGATCACGTGACGAGAGGGCTTCTCAAATGTATGGCAAGGATACATATTTTTTTCCTTCAGTGGTCTGAAGGTAGACACATGATTTGAAATTACAATATTCCATTATTTACTTTTTTCTTCTGATTTATACTAATCAGAAAGATACTTTGAAAATTTAGACATACATTTCTATTTCTCTATTTTCATACCTTTTTCTCCAGAATAGTTTCATTTTCCTTCTATCTCTTAATATCTGCTTCACAGAGAGTGATGTATTTCCATTCTGAAATCCATATTGTGTCACTTGGACCAGGTATTCCACAGTGATTTGAGTCAAGAAGCAGATAAATCATCTGTGATTGATAATGGGTTTATATGCTGGCAATGGAAAATGAATTATGATAAAGAAAGATTGGCCCTGTCGAGCTAGACGGCAGGTACTATGGGGCTTAATGTTGTATAAATACAAAGCCCTACAATTTTAGAGTTTTATGTAGTCGTGCCATAAATCATGACACAAAACATTCCTTTATTTCACAGATCATGCACACACATACCTTTTTGTCATTTGACAGACACATTTCAAGATTCATTAGGCTAGCTTCTACTGTGCTTCTGTGAGCCAAATGTGTCCTGCTCTTTCGTACAGCTGAGCAGAGGGCAATGATATTCAAAAAAACCATATACCAGTGCCCTAAAGAACTAGTTCCTCCCCCAAACCTTAAGGTGTAACTCAGCAGTCACCCTACCCCCCACCACTTATCAGAAGTCTAATGCTGTTATGATTTCTATTACCACAAATTAGTTTGTCTGTTCTTGAACTTCATAGATATTGGATCATACAGTTTGTACTCTCCTGTGTGTGGCTTCTTTCACTCTTCATATCTTTGGCATTCATTTATGTTGTTGTATATATCAGTAGTTCTTTCCTTTTCATTGCTGAATACAAGATTCCACTGTAGGAATATACTGTACATTGTTTAACATTGTCCTTCTGATGGAAGTTGGGCTTATTTACATTTTTTGGCCATCAAATAAAGCTGCTAGGAATGTTCCTTTAAGTCTTTTTGTGAATATACTTGAATATATATCTAGGAGTGGAATTGCTGGGTGATGATTAGTTGTATGCTTAACATTATAAGAAATTGCCATATTTTGCCATAGTGGCTGTACCATTTTACATTCCAACCAGTACTATATGAGAATTCCCACTGTTCTACATCCTTACTAACTTTTGGTATTGTCAATTTATTTGAATTTATCCATTCAGACAGTATGAAATGGTATGTGGATATGGTTTTAAGTTAAATTTCCCTGTTTGAATAATGATGTTGATAACAATTTTTCATCTGTTTACTGGCCATTTGTATATATTCTGAAGTGTGTGCTCTAAAGTATGAGATATATACACCTCTCTATGTCTATCCTTTCTTTAGACATACATGTATTTTATTTTAGTGGACTAGAGAAGCTCCTTCTTACCTAGTTTCACAATCCTCCTGTCATTTCCTTTGAAGTCAGGGAGTACAACAAATAAGGAATTGGGCAAAATAGCCACAGCCTCATCTTAGAATTGAAAGGCTAATTTCAGGCATTGTATGAGATACAGAACTCTGTATACTACTAGGCTTGATCATATATCAGATGGTCCCTGGTACAGTCAGCTTGCCCCAAGATATTTGAGTTAACCTTGAAATAATGAAATGTAATTTCAATCTATCTCATTCAGTCCCCAAGATAGTTTCTGAAATAGAATTCTCTCAGATTTGTTTAGTTATGTAGAAAAATATATTTCTGGTTCTTAAAAGATATCTCTAAAAGAGTCAGATTATACAAATCACCAGAGAAAGAAATTAATTTTAATCTTCATTTCAGACAATCAGAATCTCCAAGTTTCCTTAGTCTTCTCTGAGTGGCAAGTTATCTTTTTCAGAGGATGTGCTCACTTCAAGGGAGTAATTTAAAATTAATGCACAGTGTAATTAAATACCTTTTGTATAGCAAACAATCCTATGCTTCAACCCACAAGCACTTTCATATTAATGATCTTATTAAGCATATTTAACCATTAGGATTATATACAAGATATGTTAATGGGAAATTGGCATAAACAATTAAATGTAACCTTTTTTCATTTGACCATCAACTAAAGAGATATCTATTCATCCTACTTATCATTTTTAATTACAGCCATGTCTTGATAATGACTTTCACTTACTAAAAAATTTGAACAAAATATTTCATAGTTCTATAAGTTTAGCCATCTTACTTATTAATATTGCTTTCCTTTTGGCTAGATTTATTGCTGAGCAATCAGTCTTTAATATGACCCCAAATTCTAAATCAAGCATGTTATGCTCGATTTGATAGGGCAATTTCAGCACTGCTAGTATGGACACTAAATTTTTGTCAATCTTCTTCTGTGTCCTTGGTCAGTTCATTAAATTTGCAGATGGATGAGTATCTTCTATTAAGTTGATATTCTACTTGTCAAGAGTGGAGGAAGAAAGAGCTAATTAAGAGTATGAAAGTCCTTTTGATGCCAACAAGTATAAAATAAATGGTAAGTTGAACAGAGTTAAACCTACATGATTATCAAATACAATTACTTAAAATGTTCATTTTACTTTTTACCCAAAAGTATTTGTCATTTGATTACACAAGACAAGACAAACAATACAGAGAAAGTTTTTATTCAGGCTATAAATCAGATTATACTTAACTTTCGCCAAGAACGGAAAAGGGAGGAGAAGGCTTGATGAAAAATCTTGGAAGAAGCTCAAGATATAAGACATTATTCATTATACTACCATCGATAATTATTAGCATATAAAGTATGAGTTTTTGACACTTTAAAAGTACCTAGGTGGATTTCATGTATTTGTTGTTTAACTAACCTTCACACTTTCCCTAAAATAGTCTGAGTTTGCTTCCTGTTACTCTCTCGTTGCCACCCTAGCTCCAAGGTTAGTGCTGACTAGTTTAAGAGTAAATCTGATTCCTGATAAAAGTAATGAGCTCAGGAACTCTAACTAAAGAAATGAGCTAATGTCATTTGCCTGGCCACAGAAATTAATGTGACACAATGTATAACAATTAAAAAAAGAGAGAAGTTTACCAGAATTTCTGTGAATAGATTTACATTTTTAAAATATTTTAAGAGTGATATACAATAAGAAATAAAAAGCCCTCTTTATTTATAGATCCTCAGGTTATTGTGATATATTATCATGAATCTTGAACTAGCTATGGATATTTACCATGATGAGAGATGCCAGCCAGAGGATGACATAATAATGATTAGGATAAAAATTAATAAAATAGGAAACTAGCAAACAGTAGAGCAAACAAAGCAACACATACTCACAAATATTTACTTTAACTGGCCAGTAAAATAAGAGAAAAAACACTAAATAACCAAAAAAGAAAGAAGGGCCGTCACTGTGAATCCTGCAAAAATTAAAAGACTATTAAGGGAAGAAGGGAACACTAGGAACACTTTATGGGAACAAATTAAAACACTTAGATAAAAGGTACAAAATGTAAAAAGATACAAATTACCAAAATTTACTAAACGAGGACTAGAAAATATGAACTGACATACAATGAAATGAGAAACTGAATTAGTAATATAAAATCTTCCTAAAAAGAAAAGCCCAGGCCCAAATGGCTTCATTGATGAATTCTGCCATGTTTTTAAAAAAGAAATTGCATCAATCCTTCACAAAATCTTTGAAAAATAGAGGAAAGAATACCTACCAACTCATTCTGTGATGCTGGTATTACTCTAATACCAAAGTCTGACAAATACAAAGCAAGAAAATAAAACAACAGAATAAATAAAAATGGACTTCATAAATATAGATATGAAAATCCTTAGCAGAAAAATATTAAAAAGAAAAATGAATACACAGCATTACCTAGTAGGACTAATGACAAGAATGCAAGGTTGTCTTACTGTTCAAAATTCAGGAAGTACAACCTATAATTAGGATGAAGCCCAAAAGCCACAAGATTGTTTCTATAGACAAAGAAAGTGTTTGGCAAAATCCAATACCCATAAAAAGTATTAATAAACTAAAAATAGAAGAGAACTTTCTGAGCCTGAAAAAGAAATCTATGAAAAATCCAGGCTTAATGAAGTAAGACCCATGCTTACTTTCTAAGATTGGGAAAAAGATATCATGTCTGTGCTTGCCACTTCCATTCAACATTGAAATGGAGGTTCCAGGCAGTGCAATATGTCAACATAAATAATATAAATTTATACATACATAAGTGTATACCTACATACATGAATATATAGACATTGAAAAGGAAGACGTAAAACTATCTTCCTATCTTCATTAGTATACAATTAATTCAGTATTTGTAAAACCTGAAAGAATTCTCTTTCCTCTCATCCATACATCAACTTCATTCATAATAGCATTAGAAAAAGAATGAAATACTTAGAAATAAATTTATGAAAAACTAGTGCAAGACAAACTCTAAAAACTAGATAATATTGCTGAGAAAATTAGTTACTAATTAAATGAAGAAATATTCCAAGTTCTTAGATTGGAAGACTAAATATTTTAATACATTGATTCTGCACAGTCATTTATAGATGTAATGAAATTCTACAAAAATCACATCAGATATTATATTTTTATGTAATTTGACTACCTAACCCTAAAATTGGTAAAGAAATACAAAGAACCTGGAATAGCGCCCCCCCAAATTTTTTATAAAGAATAGCAATGTTGGAAGACATAAACTACCTCATATCAAAAATTCTTAAAGCTACAGTTATCAAGATGAGGTAGTATTGGCAAAAGAACAGGCACATGGATCAATGGAACACAATTGAGAGTCCAGAAATAAACCCTTATATGTGTTCAGTTGATTTTGCACAAAACGACATTCAATAGGGAAAATATAATTTTGCTTTTATGGAAACGGTGTTAAGATAGTTTTGCTTTTTTTTAAAAAAAAAAGGGTGCCGGAACAATTGTATAACCATAAAATAAAAATTCACAGCCTCAGGGGAGGATGTGGCTCAAATGGTTGGGTGTCTGTCTCCCATATGGAGGGACCTGGGTTCGATCCCTGTGACCTCCTGGTAAAATAAAAATATAGAAGGCATGCGGGCCCTTAGGCCCCTCGAGCAGGGGAGCCCCCAGGTCCCACACGTGGGTGCGCCACCAGGCCCTGTGTGCAGGCATGCCAGGCCCCAACAAGCCATGCAGCAAGATGACTACATAACAGGAGAATGACACAAAGGGAGAGTCAAGACAAGATGTGGTGAAAAATTAGTAACTAAGGTGGTGCAGGTGGCAAAACACTCTCTCGCACATCAGCCCAGAATCGAATTCCGGTGAAGACAGGAGGAGAAGGATGAGAAGAGAGGGCAGGAAACAGACACAGACAATTGCCCAGCGAATGGACACAAAAATGGGGGAGGGGGTGTTAAAAATGGATAAAAGTAAAATACTTTTTAAAAAATTTCACAGCCTTAACTCACACTGTTTGCAAAATTTAACTCAAAATGAATCATATACCTAAACATAAGAGCTAAAATTATAAAACTTCTTGAAGAAAATATAGAAGAAATCCTTCATGACGATGGATTGGGTAAAGAGTTATAAGATCTGATACCAAAGGCATGAGACATTAATGGAAAAACTGTTTAAATGAACTTCATCAAAAATAAAAATGTGTTCTTCAAACATGCTAAGAAAGTGAAAAAGACAAGCCACAGACCGGGAGAAATTATCTGAACATCACATATCGCATAAAGGAGTTGTATCCAGAGTATATAAAGATCTCTGACAACTCAATATGAAGAAGAAAAACAAGGTATTATAGTGAGTATAACTAACACCGTTGATTTATAAATAAGATTGTGGCTGAAAGGGGTAGTCTGTGGATGTAATATTTCAGTTGAAGGGACACTAGACAATAATTTAGGGACTGTATAACTGATTTTGGTGGTAGATGAAGATTGTCATTAATTGTATAAATATAAGAATGCTCTTGTTTTACAAAGAATTAAGAATATGGTGATACCCAGTGTAGCAGTTTGGCAGTTTGATATAGTTATGATTTTCAAAAATAGATATTGGATTATGCTTGTAAACTGGTCTGTTAATAATTAAGTTATGATTAGGGCTTGGATTACACCATGTCAGTGGGGTGTTGAGCCCCACCCCTTGGTGGGTGGGGTCTCAAAGATAAAAGACATGGCAAAGGACAGAGTTGGAGTTTTTGAGTTGAAGTTCTAAAGCTGAGTTTTAATGCTGGAGCCGGGGGAAGCAAGCACACGGAGGAGTTTGGTCGTGAGAAAGGAGAGAAGGCAAGCGGTTTGCCTGACAGTTCACAGCTGGCCTTGTGGAGAGAGGCAAAGCCTAGAAAGCCTCATAGTCTACAGTTGACATTGTGGAGTAAACAGAGGAGCTGAGCCCGGAGAGAAATGGAGACCCGGGAAGAGAGGAACCCAAGAAGCCTGAACCCAGTCAAATGTCAGCAGCTGTCATGCTCCAATACGTGGCAACAGACTTTGGTGAAGGAAGTAACTTATGGTTTATGGCCTGGTAACTGTAATCTTCTACCCCAAATAAAAATACCCTTCATAAAAACCAACCTATTATTTGTATTTTGCATCAGCGCCCCTTTGGCTGACTAATACACCCAGGAAAATTGCAACTAACGTAACTTATGGACCATAATTAACAGTAATAATATAATATTTTTGCCACAATGGCAAAGAAGATGTTATATCAATTCCAATGTAATTGGGGGTATAAGGAGGTATGGGAGTTTCCCTTCTGGAGTAATGAAAATGTTCTAAAATTGACGGAGGTGATGGCAGGACAACTCTGTGATGAAAATGAGAGCCACTGAGTGGACACTTTGAATGGATTGTACAAAACAAGGGGCTGTATAAAACAGGGAATCCAGTGGTGGAAGATGGACTGTGGTAAACACAACAAATATGAGAATGTTCTCTCATGAACTTAAACAAATATATAATAATAATACAGGGTGTTTATAATCCATTGGGTTGGGGGAAAAATACACCAACTGTAAGGTATGGACTGTGGTTAGTAGTAATATTTTGATGATGTTCTTTCATGGTTTGAAACAAATGTTTCACAACAATGCAAGGTCTTGGTGGAGGGGTGATGTATTGGAGCCCTGTATGATGATATGCATGTTTGTTTTGTAAGTACAACTTTGCTCTATACTTATTCTTTATGTATGTTCATGTATGAGTGATATAGTTCAATAAAAAATTTAAATGAAAAAAATTGGGCAAAAGATTTCAATAGATATTTCAAAAAAGAAGATACAAAAATTACTAATAAATACATAAAAAGATGCTTAACATCATTCATCATTAGGGAAACAGAAATTAAAACCACAAAATTAGATACCACAATATACTCACTTGACTAACTATAATTAAAAATACAGACAACACATTGGTGAGGTGAGAATATGGAGAAACTAGAACCCTCATACATTGCTGATGAAAATGTAGAATGGTAGATTGTTTTCACCTCAGAGCAAAGAGAATTATTCTGATGAGAACAACCATTTTTCTCTTCATGACTAGTTTTTAAAGTCATAAATGATAAGCAGAAGAGATTGCTAACAATCTTAACCTAAGAAAATAAACTCTATCATTGCAAAAACAAGAATGGAATGAATTAGAGTTTCACTTGTTTTGATTGGAAGGAGCTAAGATGGATAAAGGTAAACAGGAAGAAGAGTCAATCATTTAGGACAGACAACGTGCTTCATCATTAGGTCACCTGGCAGGTAATATGAGGTGCCTTATGCCTCTGAAGCAAAGTAGGAGGGATGAAAGAAAATGTTCATCTTACAATGATACTCCAACTGAATGTAATCCCTAATAGTTTATTCTAGGGCTCTGTGTAAGTGCATTTTACTACACAAGTGCAGCCCACAAAACTATTTTACCAGCCGTAAATATCTTGGTGAAATTTAAATGCAGTGGAACTCAATGGACTCATTTAAACATAGGAATATTATGTTAACTTGTCCAACCAGGGAACAAACGGCCTGATTTTTTTATGATGACAAAAACCTCAAGCAGACATACTATAATCTCATATAATAAAACTTTCAATGAAGACTATTCAATAGAATTCTCTTTTGATAAATTTGATGGTATTGACAAATAAACATTTTGAATGATCTCTAAGGTTAACTAGAGATGAAGACTATCCCATTTTATACCATAATCCTTTACACATATTTGGGGAGAGAAATACTCTCATGTTATAATACCTCTTGTGATACTACCTATGTACATATGGAAACCCGTATATGTTTTAGTTCCTAGCAGCTAAAATACACTGGGTTCACTTAACAGCAGGAATTTATTGGATCATTGTTTTAGAGCCTGAAATACTTACTTCTTCCCAGTTTTGGTGTCTTCTGGCTAGTCAGCAATCACTGGGACTCCTTGGTTTTTCTGTCACATGGTGCATTAGTCAGCCAAAGAGGTGTCTTTGCAAAATATACCAATAATTGGTTGGTCTTTATAAAGGGTATTTATTTGTGGTAGAAGCTTACAGTCCCAGGCCACAAAGCATAAGTTTCTTCTCTCACCAAAGTCCACGTGCTGGAGCAAGACAGCTGCTGACATCTGCAAGGGCTCAGGCCTTTGGGTTCCTCTCCTGCCGGGGCTGCGTTTCTCTCCGGGCTTAACTTCTGTTTCCTCCACAAGTTCAGCTGTAGACCATGAGGCTCTCTATGCTTTGCGTCTCTCCACAAGGCCAGCTGTAGACTATTGGGTGAACGGCTCGCTTGTCTTCTCCTGGAGCGCTCCTCTCCAACATCAGAACTGCTTCTCAAAAATCTACTTCTCAAATCTTCTGTCTTGCCTTTTTACACTTGAGATCACACCCGCTGTGGGGCAGGGCTCAATGCCCTAATCATAACCCAATCATGCCCAGATAAAGAGATCAGTTTAAAAGCATGATTCAATATGGATTTTTGGAATTCATAATTACATCAAACTGTAACAT
>PVKH010035157.1:0-11760 GCA_004027955.1 Chaetophractus vellerosus | reverse complement strand
TGCAGGTGCCCAGACAGGTGGTAGAGCACAGCCCGGCTCCGCCGCCGGTTGGCATTGAAGCCTTTGGCTCCTGCCCGGCCATACCGGCGCCGGCCACCACCTGCAAAAGGAGGGGCCCGTGTGGGTGATGGGGGGAGCACCCTCTCACTCTGCACAGGGACTTGCTGTAGGACACCACTTGCAGGCCTGTAGCCTGGTCTGCTCAGAGCTGGAGGCCCGGGCATTCCTCTTTCCTGGTCACTTGCTGAGCCCAGCAGTGGGCAGGCCCACAGGTGCTCAGACACTGCTCCCAGGGCCTGCTTCCAGGAGGGCTGGACCAGTGTGAGCAGGAGATGATCTCCATAGCGAAAGGTCTGGGAGAGGGAGGGGAGGTGGCCACAAGGGTGGAGGGCAGAGCTGGCAGAAGGCACCCAGGCAGGGGTGCAGAAGCTCCAGAGGGTGACACTAAAGACTTACATGGAGGACGGGCAGACCCAGGGCTGGGGGTGAAGGAGCAGGAATGGAGAGCGCCCCCAGCACCCCAAGCAGCAAAGAAGCCTTGGAGCAGCTTCTGATGACAGCTTTGTGACCTACCCAAAGTCCTGCCCCAGTCCTTGGATGATATGAGAGGGGAAAGAGCCCAAGAACTTAAAAGCGGGCTTTGGCCAGGCTTCCCCAGGCAGGCTTGCTGGGAGGGAAAGGACGAGAAACGGGCCTGCAGGCCCCCACCAGGCGGGTCCACGCTCAGCCTCACTAAGTGGTCAGAAGTGGAATGTGTTTGCATTTAATTGCTAAGTAAAGTTGACTTTTAAAAGCTCCAGCTTTGGGGAATAGATGTAGCTCAAGTGGTTGAACACTGGCTTCCCACATACAAGGCCCTGGGTTCAATCCCCAGCCCCAGTACATCAAAAACAAAACAAAACAAAACAAAAAACCAAAACAACAACAACAAACAACCACTCCAGCTTTGTCGCAAGTCTACTGGTAAAAACATTTCCCCACCTGGGATAATAGAGATGAGAATGGCAGAGGCCTCTCAGCCAGCTCAAACGGGAGACAGTGAGTCCAAAAGGGTTGGGAAGGACCCAGGAACTCTGAGTCCAGGCGCCAAGGCCCCTCCCAAATCCGAGGCACCCAACACCCCACAGCAGTCAAACCAATGGCCCCACAGGCACCCACCTGTCTCCTTCCAGCTGTCAGGGCCCCCTCGGTTCTTGGTGTCACTGATGTCCTTGTGAGAAACCAGGAAGAGGGCCACCTCCCCTTTCTCATTCTTTATGGGTATCACATCCAGGAGACACCAGAATGGGAGTCCTAGGCGCAAAGACAGACTCAGCCCCCCTCCCCTGCCTTGCCCACAGCCGTGGGGGCCCTCACTCCACAGGTAGCTCTGGTCAAGCTGTGAATGGGCCGAGGCCTTTCCCGGGAAAGAAGTGGCAGCCTGAGTCCACTGTGGACAAGACTTGGTGGAATAGGGTGTCAAGGGAGAGCAGAAAACTATCAGGCATGTGTGTTTCAGATCTGTCCTGCGGAGAAGGGGCAAAATTGTTCTGCTTGGGATGGGAAATCCAAGATTGGAAATTGAGTAGAGGCTGAAGCTGGGGTGAGGATGGAAGCAAGGAAGGACCAGGGACAAGGGATGGGGTGGAGGAAGAGGGGCTGGAAGAGATGGAGAAATGGAGAAGGTGGGAATGGAAAGGAGGAGGGGGCAGTGGCTGGCATGGTGCCAAGCTGGGGGAGGTGGCCAATGGGAGGCAGGCCGGCCTGGAGCTCCTCACCACTCTTCCGGTACAGGATCAGCTCAGCCTTGAATTCCTTGTGTTCGTCCAGGGCCTTGCGGATCTGCTGACGGACGAGCTCACTGGTGTCTGGCCCGTAGAGGAAGGAGCAGGCACAGCCCCGCTGCATGACCTCAGCCCGGGAGAAACCCGTGAGGTCGCAGAAGCCATCAGAGCAGTAGACCACGGGGAAGACCCCCGCCACCTGGGCGTTGCCCAGCACGAAGTTACTGTCTGCAAGAGAGCACCTCTTAGGGTGGGCGTGGGGCCAAGAGGGCCCTGCCACCCTCCTTTCCCAAAGGCCTGCAACCAGGAGATGGGCCTTACAAACCCCAGGGATCCTGGGCATGTGCAGGGTTAGGGTTAGGCCAGGGGAAGTTCATGAGCGTGAATCGGCGTGTGTCACCTGCGTGGCAGTGCCCTGCATGTGTCCACCCCAAGCAGCGTGTGACGTGCCTCGGGACTGTGTCCTGAGCAGCTAGGGGTAAGGCATGGGTGGGGTTGCCCAAAGGAGGACTGCATTACCTGGTCTAGGCCAGCCTCAGCCCCACCTCTACCTCTGCCAAGCTCTCGCACCTGCCAGGTAACCCAGGCTGGCTGGCTGGCTCCTCCCACTGGGACCCACCTGGACAGGGAGGCAGCCCAAGCCACCATCTATCTGTCCTCTCTGGTTGAGCCCCAAGCTGCCTGACCTGGCTGGGGAAATAGAAAGGCAATCAAGAATGGGGGTGTAACACCGGAGCCTGGAGCCAGGAATGTATTGAAGAGTGGGGTGTGCTGAATCAGCAAACTGCAGGAACCCAGCACACGGCAAAGCAGATGGAAGAGCCTGGGGGGGAAGGAGGGGCTCAGTGATGAGCCCATAGAGGAGACCGTGGAGGACGCCAGGCGGGGAGCTGGGAAACCCATTGCGGATGAGTGCGAGGGAGGAAGAGGAGAAGGAGGAGGGAGGGGGCTTTTACGATTTGCCTGTGCTCAGAGCCCCGACCGGATATCAGGATCCAGAAGCTCAGGTCGACTTCCCCAAACTCTCCCAATCCTGGGGGGAATCCCCTCCCCCTTCTTCTTTGGGGCTAAACAGGCTCCCCAAGGCTGGTGGGTTCAGGGGGTGAGATGGGCTTGGACAAACAGGGCTCTCCTCTCCGAGTCCCGCCTACTCTAGCTCCGTTTGCAAATCTCTTTCCTAAATCCTATTTCCAAGCCCTCCCTGAGTGCTGTCTCCCCTTCCCCCGCCAGTCCCAGGGTAGCGGCTGGGATCGCGCCAGGCGCAGGGATGGGATGGGTTAGCTTGACTAGGGCCGGATCCGCGCCCCCGCGAGCTGAGTATCCCGGGCGCCAAAGCCGGGGGGTTTCTCCTTCTGATCGTTTTGTCTGGAGCACTGTTGACCCTTAACCCCTCGCCTGGAAGGAGATGGGGGTCCTAGCTTCAAGCGGGGAAGGGGGTTGGTGAGAACAAGCGGGGCGCCAAGCCGAGATACCGGGATTTAGGATGGGTAGGAGCCCTGGTGGGGGAGAGCTCGTCGGAGAGAGCGAGCCGGGTGAGGGTCGGACTCACGCGTGCCGTCGAAGCGCGTGGCGATGGTGTCCAGGAAGGTGTTCTGCGGCGCCAGGAGCCCCCGCATGGCCGGCATCTTAGGCGGCCGCGGCCGCCCGCCCCATCCCTCCGGGGCGCGGGGGCTCAGCGCCGGGGGAGGGTGCCCGGCTCGGCCGCCCCCCGCCGGGCCCCGCGCCCCCTAGCGCAGCCGTCGGGGGGCAAAGCCCGGTCCGCACTCGCAGGCCCCGCCAGCCGCCCGCGCGCGAGGGGGCGTCCGCGCCGTCGGGTCCCCGAGCATGGCGCACGGCCCCTCGCGCCCTCGCCACCCACGAGCCCCGGGCTCCGGGAGCAGAGTCCGCGGCGATCGCGGCGCCTCCGGCCCGCGGCGGCGGCTCCCGTCTCGCCCGCGGGTGGGCTCCGGCTCGGGCTCCGCTCGGCGCCGGGTCCCCGCAGCTCCCTCCGTCTGTCGGGGAGAAGCGGCAGTCTCCCTCCCTACCTCCCGCGCCCGCCGCCAGCACCGGGGTAACCATGGAGACGGGGCACACCCAGTCAGGGCCGCCTCCTTAAAGGGACAGGCCTCCCGCCGAGGGATACCCCCTCCCCTCGGGACCTCGGTGGGGGCAGGGGACACGGCGGCCTCCTCTACCCGCGCCACGCGGGCCGCCCGGCGCACCCGGCCGCCCCGCCTGCCCCTCGGAGGCGAGGAGCGAGCGCCGGGTCCTGCTCCGGCTGACTCAGCGGCAGCGGCGGGATGTCGTGCTCTGCAGCCGCGGTGGTGGTGGCGGTGGTGGTGGGGTTCTCAAAGAGCCTCCTAGCGGCCTCCCCTCCCCGGGAGGGACCCGAGGGTGGGGGTGTAGGTTGTAGAGGAGGTTTTCCCCGGGGATAAATGTAATGGGAAAGGGAGACTGGGCAATTTGGCGGAAGTGCTTGGCCGGGTAGTTGGCTGAGGTTGGGGATTACGCCTCCCGGCCCTGGAGGGGCTTCAACTGCACCCCGGGAATCTAAAGGGAGATGGCGGGGTGGGGGTGGGGCTTCCGAACACAAATTCTGGGTATTCAAGCCTTTCTTAGCCTCAACTTGACTTTCTGGAAAATGGACCGAGCTGTTATTGGGAGATGCTGCTGCAGGCAGTAGCTGTCAGGGAATTGGCCGGTGGGTAGCCCGGGGAGTGAGATTCAGACGCCCTCCGTGCGCGCCCCGGAAGATGGAAAGGAGGGCGAGTAGGAGCACCGTCGGCCCTTGTCTCGCCCTTACATTTTTCTCGAGTATTTGTCACCTGTTCCTGTTCCCAGGCCCCGCTAGAGGGTGGGGTTGTAAATAGTGGTGACAGGTAAGGGTCAGACACTGGTAAGAACTTCCTAACCTTGTGCATGTGGGTCTTTGAAAGCAGGGAGGGAGAAAGACAGCGCCCCCGCCCCCGCCCTCATCCAATCCTAGAGAACCAGGTTCTGTGCTGGAAGGGGAGCTGCCGAGGGGTGGCTTCAGGAACCCTCCTCCCTGTCTCCCCAGCGAGGGGGTGGGAAGAAGGGGCCGGGCAGGGCGGAGCCGGAGCCGGCCCGGGTCTGCCATCTCTCCCTCGTCTCCCGCTCGGGGTCCGTCTCCCAGCCCCGCGCTGCCAGCGCCGCTCCTCCTCCCTCCCACGATTTGCCAGCGAGCGCCGCAGCCGCCCGCGCCCAGCAGAGCCGCCGGGGCCAAAACAGCAATTTGTTCCCGAGCGGGTGAAGCGGGAGACTCAGCACCCCCACTCTTGAGAAGACACGCCCACAGTCACCAGCGTCGGAAAGAAAGGAGCGTCGCCGATCCACCCACCCCTCTTCAGCGACGGAGGCCAAAGCCCCAGACACCTGTATTTAAATGAGCTGGTACTCTGGGGAGAAAGGGAAGGAGGGGCCCCTCTCCCAAATCCTCTGGATCCTGGAATCTGGCTCCCAGGACTGGGAATGACTCTAAGGCGTCCGCAGATCATGTCGCTCCCCCCTACTACCCCACAACCCTGGGTGGGTCCTGGATTGCAAAGTAGCCCCCCTCCATCCCCCCGTATTTCCTTCCAGACGACATCCTAGCCTGCTAGAAGGAGAGGGTGCAGTATAGGAGTCAGTTCTTAAAAGCACCCCCGGACTTGGGGACCAGGCTACCTAGGTTTGAATACAGCTCTGCCACTTAGTGTCTGTGGTTTTCTTAGGTCGTTAAACCTCGCTGTGACTCAGTTTTCTCATCTGTGAATGGGGGTGAGA
Source organism: Chaetophractus vellerosus (assembly GCA_004027955.1). Taxonomy (NCBI): domain Eukaryota; kingdom Metazoa; phylum Chordata; class Mammalia; order Cingulata; family Chlamyphoridae; genus Chaetophractus; species Chaetophractus vellerosus. Next base: position 6,235 of record PVKH010035157.1, on the reverse strand, counting down.
CTAGTAACTGTCTCAGAGGGCTGCTATGAGGATTAAACTAGTGAACAGTAAAGGACTAAAGGACCCAGAACTGTCTGACACTTGCAACACGTAAATGTTTACGGTTACCTGATTTTGAGCCTCACAGGGGCTCTGTGAAATAGGGTAGATGGTACTTTTACACTCCATTTTAAAAATGAGGAAACTGAGGCAGAGAGAGAGAGAAAGGTGATTGCATGAGGAAATGAAGTTCCAATCCTGCCAATCTCCCAAGCCCAGGTCCAGAGTTGGTCTCACCCCAGCATAGCTGTCTCCTGCTCAGAGGGCCCAGAAGGAACCTTAGGCTAGCTGTGTGGGCACACAGAGAACTGCCTCAAGGATCCAGACTGAAAAGGCTTGCAGTTCACCTGCCTGGGCTGGTTTGGGGCATTAAACCAAACCAGATGCCTTGTATCAGGGTGAGCAGGAGGTAGGATGGATTATGTGTCTGTGTGTGTAAGGGGGAGGGTACCCCAAGGAATTACAATAGTTTACATTATTGAGCATTAACTTTGTGCCAGGCACTGTGCTAAGCGCTTTCCTTGGAGTAGCTGATTACTCCTCATAATAACTCAATGAGATAATTACTATTATAATTGCCAATTTACAGACGAGAAAATCGAGGTGGAAAGGTTAAGGACCTTCCTTACCCGAGATGCACTGCTTCCTCCAGCAGCAATAGACACAAGGCCTGGGTCATGTTTTGGTGCTCTGGCCTCCACTTCCAGGAATAGAAAATACACTAATATTTATTGAATATTATGATCAATCTTCTCATCTGAGTAAAGCAGCAGTCTCTGTGGCCTTTAAACCCCTTTCCTGGTTGCCCTTGAAAGAATTAGTGTGAATGTGTGGATGGTACTGGCACTGACCCTTTCCTTTATAGTCTGAGGCAAGGGGTCCTTTCTGTTTAGAAGAGTAGGCACTCAGCCCACTGTCCTCCTTACTTTTCAGCTTTACTTGGTACCTCAGAAATACCTGCTAGTCTTTTATATATATATAAATTATATATATTTAATTTTAATATTATATATATATATATTTTTTAGGTACCAGAGCTGGGGATTGAACCTGGGACCTCATATGTGGGAAGCTGGTGCTCAACCACTGAGCCACATCGGTTCTCCTGAGTTGGTTCTGTCATTTTTTTTTTTCTAGGAGGCATCAGGAATCGAACCCGGGACCTCCCATGTGGGAAGCAGGTGCTTAACCACTTGAGCCACAACCACTCCCCAACTTTTGTTTGTATAGGTTCCTTTAGCAATCAGCAATTAATTTCCTGCCTTCTCCTTCACCAACCTTCGCCCCTGCCACAACCCATACATGCACAATGCGCAAGCACCCAGGTTTAGAAGACACTAGAATGGGGGTTGGAGAGGAGGTGAAAATTGAATAGGTACTGGGAGGTCGGGACCACTGGTCTCCTCACTGTTACTTCCTTTTCCGCTTCCCTTCCTCCCAACTCCTGACTCATTCGAGCCACAGTGGGGAGTCACAGGGAGTGGAAGGTTGAGGGGGAGCCCTGTTCAGAGACAGCTCAGAGCCTTTGTCAACAAGAAGAAACTCAGGAGGCTGCATTTTGGATCTACCGTGGGAGGCCTGTGGGAGTATTATCTACAAAAAGGAACAAGGAGAGAGAGAGAAGGGAAGAGCAAAGCAGGGGAAAAATCCCTCAAGACACAAAAGATGAAAAAAGCCCCTCCCTCCCCCTAAAACACAGCGCGGGCGGAGTCAGACGCTGTGTGCAGGGGGTGAGAACAGGTGGCTGTCGAGGAACAGAGCCCAGGTGCCCCTCCCCTCTTCCCACGCTCTCCACCCTCCTTCCTGGAGGTGCCCAGGCCTGCTTCGCTCCTGGCCAGGCTCCGCAGCTAAGGCTGGGTTGTGGTGGGGAAATCACTGGCCTTTATGTCAGGCAGGTCTGGCTTCCAACTTTAGCGCTGCCATGGACCAGGTGAGTGACCTTTTGGGCAGGGGTTATGTAATCTCTCAGAGGCTCAAGCTCAGGGACCACTCCTTAAGAACCCTTGCTCTAATGTAAATGGGCAGCCATTAGGAGCTTAGTGAGCAGTAGCAATGATTATTAAAATCCCCACCCCCAAGCACTTACCCTAGCCCTGGGTGCTGGGACCACTGGAAATGAGCACAGGTTTCCCATTTGAATCAAAACAAAATCTGGGGGAATACTTTGAGAACTCCAGTACTGGATCACTCCTTGGCCGTCTCATTTTAGGTTAGTTCCTTTTCTCTTGATGGAGGGTCCTTGCTAGACTATGAGTGGTCCACAAGAAATTTTCAAACAAGGGGATCTTGGGAGGTAGATGTTTTTATTTACAGATGAAGAAACCGAGACTGAAAGTTATACATTCTTTATATATATACTCTTGCTAGTAAACCGAAGAACCAGGCCTTGAAGCTAGGTCTGAACCAAGACTGGACTAGGTGGACAGTTCATGTGCTGCCACGCTGCCAGGGTGCTTTGTCCTGTCCTTTGATAAGAGCCTGATCAAAGGGTGTAGCATGGTCAGCATGGGTGGCCAGACACTGGCCTGTAGCGAGTGCCCACTGTGAGTAGCATCCTGGGCTTCACTCCATTGGAGGTACTGGCGGCCACTCCAGCACCTGCATTGAAAAGCAGGCCCTGCCTCCCAGGAAGGCAGGGAAGGGACCCAGGGCCTGCCCTCCCAAGAAGTATTCTCATTTTCTCAATCTGTGTGTTCGAGCAGCACAAGAAAACCGGTTTGAAATCAAGTTAGAGAGAAAGGCTAACTGGGTTAAGTTGAATAGAGCCATAAAAAGGAGACCCGAGTTTTCCCTGAGGAATCAGAGTGGGTGGTATTTGTTCCTGCTGTTTTGACAGTGAAGGGGCGGGTGGGCAGGAGAACAGTTGTGCTGGTGGTGATGGTGGGTGGGTTTCCTCATCTAGAAAAATCTTCTTCAGATAGTGTTTCCTCTTTCTTGGTAAGGTACGTGGAAGCAGGTAAACTCTCTCCTCACCTGTATGGAAATAATGTTCCCTGGCTTTCCCCTGGGAAGCCCTGGCCCCAGCTTCACTCCTGCATGCTGCTGCTGTGGTGATTGTTTACTGAGGTCAGCTCCATCAGCATCAGGCCTGCCCTACCCAGATGGCTGGGGATGGGGGTGTGCTCTTCCAGCAGGCATGGTAGAGAGACAAGGGGCGCCGAGTTCCCAGGACGGAGGGATAGGTACTTAAGAGGAGAAAAGCTACAGGAAGATTAGAGTGGCCGAAGTTTTAATTTTTTCATTAATAAAGTCTGTATGGCAGGAGATAGGGGAAATCTTCTTTCACAATGCTTTGTAACAGGGAAGGAGAGACAGAAAAGCAAGGAGTTATGGTGAGAGAACATTTAACTTGTCAAAGATGAGCTTAGACACCTAGGGTATTGTCCTGCAGTTTCTGGTTAGAAACGTTCTCATGCCCCTCCATTTCACAGTTCAGGAAGAGGCTCAAAGATGTTATTAGCCCAAGGTCAGTCAGTCACACAGCTACCAAGGTTGTGAAGCTGGAATTCAAATCCGTCTCAAAAGTCCAGAGTCCTTCTACTCTATCAAGCTGCCTGGCCACCAGGCAGGACTTTTAAAAGGAAGAGCTATACTTCCTTCCTCTGAAAGGTGGTTGAAGAAAGAGCTGAAACAATCTCCCATTTTTCTTTGCCTCAGAATTTAGCATTGTGCCTAGCACACAGTAGGTGTCTCAATAAATATCTGAATGTGCCCCGGTGGCTAAAATGACCAAGAGTCAAGCTTCACTTAATTGTAATGTACATTGTTCTGGCTACCAGCATTATTGGGATGGTACTCTGAACTCATTGGTTACAACAGTGATCAAATTGTTCCTTGTTATTAGTTGGTGGCCTCCAAACCTGTGCTGTTTTGGACACTTGCTTCTTCCTCTTCATGAAATCAACTGTCATAGGGATACCAACCTTCAGGAGGTGGGACAAGCAAGTAAGTGGGATGAACCCTATAAATCAGGCAAGGCAGACCCTCACTTTGTCAAGTCAAATGGCAGAATTTCCAGGGACAAGTCATTACCCTCTTTTCCCTCTTTTAAGAATATAGGTTACCTGGCCCCCACCCCGGCAGCTACATGGGCTGAGGGTGGGGCTGTTCTCGCTTTAAGTCAGAAGTGACATTTTTTTCAATTAAGGAAAAAACACACCCCGACCTTTATAATCCCAGGAGCGTTTCTGTGCATCCCGTTCTCCCCTGCGCTGCTGCTAATGACGATATGACTTATTCTACTATTCGAAAACTATTTTTATGTAATTAATATATGCTTCCTTGATTTTAAAAGAAAAAAGACAAAAAAAAAAAAAAGAATATAGGTTACTTCACAGATTGACAACCATGCCTCCTGGGTTTCCCAGGCCACTCCCAATCTAAAATATTTTATCCTAATTTCCCCTTTCATAAATTCATACTCATCAGATTGTACCCTGGTTTGGGATTCTGAAAAACGAGGTCACCATATCTATCAACCACTGAACAAATGCCTGGTCACTCACTGGTCATGGGTCAGGCAGAGGATCCTGCCCTGATAGCAGTGCTTCCTCCACTTCACTCATCAGACTGCCTGGCACTTTCACGCAACAGTATTAACTTGTATTACTTTTCCTGTATGTCTTAGTTGTCCCCTTGAAGCCAGGGACTTCAAGTTTATCAGCCCCTTGAAGCCAGGGACTGTGTTTTAGTTCTCTCTCTCCCCTAAGCTTCCAGCTCAGTGACTGTACAAAGCACTCCCAAACACTGTTGGTGAGAGTGTAGATCAGTGCAACTTTAAGAGAATTTTATCACTATCTATATGACCCTGCAATTCCATTGTTACTCAGCAACTCCACTAGTAGGAATTTATCTAAAAGATAAAAATCCTCAAGTGTGGAATGATATTATTATGGAATGTACACAGCAGCTTTCCTTGTACTAGCAAAAAGTTGAAAACCATGATTACTTATTAAACTAATTATGATAAATCTATACAATGGAATAATATGCAACCATAGAAAGAATAAGGAAGTCCAAGCAGTATACATTCTCATGTAATACTTGTACTAGGATAGAGAATCTCCAGAAGGAGCTTAACAGTAGTTGCTTCTAGGGAGGGGGTAAAGGGTCCAAAGTGGGACAGAAGATTACTTTTCACCACATACTCTTTTGAACTATTTGGACTTTTTACCATTTGCATATACTGCTTTTTCTTAAAAACAAAAATAAAACAAAAAAAACAAAACAACTAGTTTTTACAAAAAGAAGACAGTGAAATAAGCAAATTGTGTAAGAATATGCATAGTGTGATTTCCATTTATGTAAAAGACAAACTGTATTTGCTTGTTTGGGTTTAGAAAATTTCTGGAATGATATACAAGAAATTTACCAGTATTTCTTTTGGGGAGTGGAACAAGAGAGAGGAGAGGTTTTTACTTTCTACCATGTAGTTGTTTATACTTAAAAAATAGAAAAAACAAACAACAACCTACTCTGTATTACTTTTTTTAAAGTGAAGATTTAAAAATTGCCACAAATTAAGGGCCTAGGAAATATTTGATATTCATAAAGAAGCCATGCTAACTTAAACTTTACCCCTGAAGTGGCACATAATCAACTGACAGAGCTAAACAACTGAAATCCCAGGCTTATCTCTAGATTGGGGAAAAGCAAGACATTTATTTGTAAGGGGAAATGGAAAAGGGATGGGAGAATGATAGGTAGGCTTCTTTGGGCTTTAGCAAGCCCAAAGATATTATGGGGAGCAAAGATTGTGTTGCAAAATTCAAACTTCAAATTCACTGAAGAAAAGTCAAGCTGGCAAATTTAGGATTAGAATATCTGCATGAAATCCTAAATGAATCAGGACTTGGGCATATTAAATTTAAAAAAATTGCTGAATGCATATAGTATGAAACAAAACACAATAAAAAATCCATGTATCTATGCATACACACACACACACCTATTTTTAGGAGGTACTGGGGACTGAACCCTGGACCTCGTACATGCAAAGCAGGTGCTCAAACACTGAGCTACACACGCTCTGTATGTATGCACATACATACTTTTAAAATGGTCTAGGATGGGGGCCGGCTCGATAGCCCAGTGGATAGGGCGCCGGCATACCACATGGGAGGCCCTGGGTTCGATTCCCGGGGACCTCTCCTAGCGGGCAGACCGCCTTGAGAATGGCAAGCCGCCATGGGCGGGC
>PVKH010035156.1:0-11765 GCA_004027955.1 Chaetophractus vellerosus | reverse complement strand
ACCTGCCCTGCCCGTGGCGGCTTTTGCCTGTCCGTGGCAGCTTTTTGCCCTGCCCACGGCGGCTCCGGCCCGCCCATGGCGGCTTCCATTCTCAAGGCGGTCTGCCCGCTAGGAGAGGTCCCCGGGAACCGAACCCAGGGCCTCCCATGTGGTTTCCCAGCGAGCTCTTTATCCACTGAGCTATCTAGCCGGGCCCCGCTTTTGTGTTCTTTTGTGTCTGCTTGTTTTCCCCTGCTGCGGCATCCTGCCGAGTCAGCTCACCGCGCGGCGGCTTGCCATCTCTAGACGGCCTGCCTTCTCGAGGCGGCCCCGGGAACCGAACCTGGGGCCTCCCATATGGTAAACCAGGGCTCTACCAATTGAGTCACAGCTCGTTCCCTGAAGTGACATTTTAGATGACACTTAAAAGTTGACGTGTCAGTCATTCCAAGAACAGGAAAAGAATGCTTCAGGAAGAGAGAACAGGATATACAACGCCTCTGAGATGGGAAAGCACCCATTCAAGAAATTGAAGAAATCCGGTATAGCTAATGTATAATGAGTGAGGGGAGAGTCACATAAAAAGAGATTGAAGAGGAAGTCAGGCAAGAGATCAGGGAGGGCTTTGTAGGTCATGTAAGGAGTATAGTGGGAAGCCAGAGGAATGGACAAGATCACCTAGAAAAGAGAGTACAAAGGGAAGAGAATGGATCACAGACTGGGTTACTGAGGTCAAGCAGAGAGGGAGGACTCATTACAAGTGGGTGAGAAGGAGTGGCCGGAGGTGTAGGTAGAAAACCAAGAGAATGTGATGTCTTAGAATTCAAAAGAGGAGTGTGGTTTAGGAAAATGAGTTATCACCTATGTAAAATTCTGAAGAGAGGTCAATTAAGATATGGACAGGAAAAGGACCATTGGTCTTGTCTATGTTAGGGCTATTATTTAAAGGAGATTTAGTGGAGCAGTGGATACAGAAGCCTGATGAGAGTGGGTTAAAAATGGAATAAGTGAGGATTTAGAGATGGCTTTTCAAGAAGAATCACTGTGAGGAGAACAGAAAAAAATGGAGCAGTTATTAAATTAAGGTGCTGGTTATAAATGGATTTAAAAAAACCCAACAGCATCGAATTTACATAATGTCCTAAATAGGCTTGTAGAAAGGAAGTTTTAGTGAAAAGATGAGATTGATAAAAGGAGAAAAATCCTTTGGAAGCCCAAAGGGATGGAATCTATGCATATTTTGAGGATTTAACTTTCAACAGGGGGAAGGACAAGAAGGTAGGAACAGACAGGTAAGTTGATGGATTTAACATTTAGAGCATGAATACATTTATCTCATTTACTCATATTTCATATAGAAAACTTTTTAAAATACTATGAAGGGCAAAACAGGGAAAGAGAATGAAGGCTTGAGTAATGGACAGTTACCATGGAGTGGGAATGTAATGCCTACTAAAAATTTAAAATTTTGAGATCTCTCTCAGACTTGAGACCAAACCTTCAGTTCTCAGTTTATACTACTGTACTCCTTATTTCATGGGAGACATGGTGAACGAGTGATGTGGATTTTTCCCAACTCTGGATGGCTTCTTTCCTCCTTTCCTAAAATTTGTTTTTAATAACTTTTACCCCTTAAAAGATGTGGGTTGTTTTTTTTTAAGTTGACAATTTTCAAAAAACTGATTAAAAATTTTAAAAAATTGATAATTTTCATCACATAGACTAGGAAGATATATAAATTCAGTAGGAAAAATAAACCCATTGTTTTGGGTTTTCATGAATTTTAAATCAGAAGGTACTTTTCCAACTGTGAAGAGCTATAAAAAATTATGTAAGGTAAGTACCTGATAAGATAAAATAAATTTTGGATGGCCTTGTGATTAAAACAAAAATACTAGTTTAGTTTTATCCATATACCACAGAATTGGGAATCTGCCTAATATATTCTTTGGTCTGTGGACAAGGCTGTTTCTTACTTTCCCACTTGGCCCAACAGGCTAATGACTATTTAGTACTACCAAGCACTCAACTAAGTCGATACTTGCTCTTCTCCACCCAAGGTCCTATGACATTTAAATCATTTGATGTTTTTCTCTTTAAGGTGTATTTTAGCTGCATATGCATCCATTGCTTTATTTTACTTGATTATAAGAAAAACTCAATCATTTTACATGCTCACACACTGCCTTCAAGAAGAAGCCACTATTTCTCCTATGAGGGTGTTCCAGCACTAGTCAAGACTGATTTTGAGAAATCCTTAGAGCTAGGCATAATAAGGGAAAGAAGTAATGTAATTTTAAGTACCAACTCGTGTTATAAACCCTCACTCTATACCAAAAATTTTTTAACAGATGAAGTTCAACTCAGGTACAAAGAGGTTTAAAATGGGATAAAAAACCATATAGCTAAAAAATGTTGTTGGTAAGATGTATCTAATTGCAAACACATGCTATTTTTCATTGTCTCCCTTCTCTGCCTCGCAATGTCTAGTCTGCTCTTATACTCTGAATACTGGTCACATTTTTTTAACCAGAAAAAAATTATTTGAAAAATACATAGTTTTGAGTCCTAAATCAGTGCTTCCTTTGATAGAAAAGATCAGAAGTTGGTTACAGAATGTGAAATCACAAAATGTGTTTGCTATATAAAGCATCCCTACATATTATTAAAATCATCACATTTTCAATATATAAATGAGCAAAAAGAGATGTTTATGTATGTTAGTGAACAGTGAAGAAATATTTAAATTTATTAGCTATTAAGAGGTACAAGTTAAAAATTTAAGCTTATAAAAATAAAAAAAAAATTAAATGTTGACAATACTCAATGAATATGAGGGTAAGATGAAACCCTCATACTAAAAAGCTAATAGTTCCCCCAAAGTAAGAACTTTACACGTAAAGGTGTTCATTTTAGAGTTATTTAGAATAGCAAATACATTTGAAAATCATTTAAGTATACAAAATTGGATAATGTTAAATATGATACAATTGATAGGCTGTTATTCAGTCATCAAAATGATTATTATAAGGCAATATAGAAAGTGCTTATGGTATATGAATAAAACAATGCAAAATCATATTTGTGCTTTGTTTATAACTGTAAGAATTATTCCTGTGCATATGAAAAAGCATGTCTGAAGGTACCATAAAAAATTGAAAATAGGCAATTTTAGTTGATGGAATTCTAGGTGATTGTTTCTGTTTTTTAAATCTTGTAGTGGTTTTTAATATTGATTAAATTTAAAGCAATTCAGTACCTATGAAAACGTTATGCCAAAAAATCCAACTCGAATCTTGTCAAATTTCTAGCTCTAACAATCAAATTATAGGAAATACAGGGTTAGAGAAACACGTTAAACAACACCGTAGTAGGCAATCACCAAAATCCAGGCTGTGAAAAAGAACAAGACAAATTATCCAGTTTTTCAACACAATATTTTTGAAGGGGAATCTATGTAATAAAAGAGACTTGAGACATATTAACCAGTCAGTGTCTGGACTTTATTTGAATCTTGGTTCAATCATAAATATTCAATAAAATATAAGATTATTCATTAAATTTTAAATATATATGTATATATTCTGACAAAAATGTGAACACTGGTGATATTAGGAATTATTATTAATTTTTAAGGTGTGATAATGGTATTGTTTTGTTTAAAAAACAGTCCCTGTGTTTTAGAAATACATACTGAAATAATTTAAAGATGAAATGATATCTGAGATTTATTTCAAAATGATCAGATAGGGGAGCAATTGGTGAAGGTATAGATCAAATAAGATTCGCTTTGATAATTGTTGCAGCTGTGTGATGAGTACTTGGTACTTTACAAATGAGTACTTTTTAACCCACTTAAAAAAACATTTGAGTGCAATATGAGTATTTATAAAATAATTACAGGGTAGTATATATCCTGTATATGTAATTAATATATATAATATATAATATAATATGATTAATATTGTATTAAAATAGTATGTTAAAGTCAGTGGTATCTGATAACAGGAAACAAGTTTAAAGTTCTATGATGGGGGCCGGCCGTATAGCCCAGTGGATAGGGTGCCGGCAAACCACATGGGAGGCCCCGGGTTCGGTTCCCGGGGACCTCTCCTAGCGTGCAGACCACCTTGAGAATGGCAAGCCGCCATGGGCGGGCCAGAGCCGCCGTGGGCAGGGCAAAACCTGCCACGGACAGGGCAAAGCCGCCACGGGCAGGGCAGGTCGCCCGCGAATGGAGCGCAGCCAGCCACTCATGAACTGAGCCGGCCGTGAATGGAAGCAGAAGCTGCCCACGAGCGGGGAAAGCCGTGCCTGCACGGTGACTGGTCTCGGCGCGTCGCCGCAGCGGGGGGGAGGGGAGATATGTAATAAAATAAATAAATCTTTAAAAAAAAATTCTATGATGAATGTTTTCTTCCAATAATGATGTATCTTTCTGTTTGTTTAACTTCATTTGGAAATAATGTTGAAAGTTAAATTAGGGACCTTTTATAGCCTTTCCTATGATAGATTCTTATTGTAACTCTAATGGTTATGATTGTATTCAACTAATAAAGTTGAAATAGCTGTTTGGGCAAAGGCAGGATCTAGGGCAGAGTAAATTGCTTTTTCTCTTACTACACTGATTTTTGGGTTTTACTAATAAGCGGGGGTATAGTGCTTTTTTGCACTTGAGAATTTTCACAAGTTGTTCCTGTCACTGTTCTTTGGGAACAGCTGGATTTTGGTAGGTCACAAGCACTCCTGTTTTACATTGAGGTGCATGGCAATTATTTTTGTCTTAATTACTGGGCTTTTTGAAAACCTAGGAAATCATTTTTCCACTTTCTAATTTGGAATGAAATGAGTGAGCAGTTGATGATTTGAAATTTCAAGAATTGCAAAGGAGGGGCCGGCTATAGCTCAATTGGTAGGGTGCTGGTTTACCACATGGGAGGCCCCGGGTTCGGTTCCCAGGGCCTCTTTGAGCGGGCAGACTGCCTTGCAAAGGCAAGCTGCCATGGGTAGGGCAAAGCCGCTGCGGGCAGGGCAAGCCCCCACAAGCAGGGCAAGCCACCCACGAGCAGGCAAGGCCGCTGCGCTGTGAGCTGACTCGGCAGGTGGCCGCAACAGGGGGAGACAAGCAGACACAGAACACAAAAATGAACATAGCAAGAACAAGCAGAAAGGGGGGGATATATAATAAAATTAAAACAAAACAAACAAACCAAAAAACTCTACTTGTTTAAAAAAAAAAGAATTGCAAAAGAGTGTTATTCCCACTGTAAAGGGGTATAAATAGAAACAGTGGTACTTGAGTATAAAGCCTGTTTATAAAGATGGCAATAGCATTTGTTATATGGAAAGCCATGAGTGGGAATTTTAAAAAGAAAGGGAAATAAGCAGGACAACAACATATATTCCCAATCTATGTCAGTCAAGGTTCTCCAGAAAACCTTGTGTGTGTGTGTATGTGTATATATATATATATATATATATATATATATATATATATATATATATATATATATATATAAAAAGAGAGAGAGAAAGATTGATTGATTTTAAGGAACTGGCTTACAGGAGGCTTGCAAGTCTGAAATTTGTAGGGCAGGCTAGCAGGCTGAATGGGAGTTGACGTAATCTTGAGGCAGAATTTCTTCATTTCTGGGATACCTTAGTTTTTGCTCTGTAGGCCTTCAACTGATTGAATGAAGGCCACCTACATATTGAGTAATCTCATTTACTTAAAGCCAGCTGATTATAGAAGTTAATCACATCTACAAAATACCTGGAAATCAACATCTAGAATAGTGTTTGGCCAGACAACTGGGTGCTATAGCCTAGCCAAGTTGATACATAAAGTTAATCATTAGAGTATCCATTATGTGTTACATTTTACATGCATTATCTCATTAAATCCTCATAAAAGCCTTTTAGGGAGAATATTAACATTCCATTTTATGTATGAGAAAAACTGAGGCTCAGAGAATTCATGTTACTCCTCCACTAAGGTCCTTTGGCTAGTGAAAGAAAAAGTTGAGATTAGGTCATCAAAGAAAATTATGTAGAAACAGTCAGATTTTAACCAATGCTTAACTGGAACACTTGTATAGCATATGTATTAAAAATCATCATAATTTGTCTCTTTACAGTTAGGCAGATCTTATAGATCCTGTCATTTAAGGTCAGTCATAACCATTAGGCCTATAAACCCTGAGGTTACCATATTATAGCTAATGCTTAAAATGTGTTTTATAGTCTTTGTTAAAAAGTTGAATGGCCCTAAATTATTTTGTGAATTTGGTTATAAGTGATACAGCCCGTCACAGATAAGTGCACACTAATGTTCGATACTCCATTCATATTTTCATTTATACAATAATTTTGTCAACAAAGTATATAAACAAACATTTATTGAGTATTTATGTTCCAGACAACTCTGATAACATTGAAGATAAAAGTATGAAAAGTAGCTTGTTACACCAAGGAGTGCACATTCTACTTTGGAGAAATAATAAATAGATGCAATGGATTGTGTTAGTTGCGATAATAAAGGTATATGATATGCTATTTTAGCATTATAATAATTCAAGTTCAGATGTACAGATATGTAATTCTTTATTTCTAGAACTGACTTTACTTTTTGACTCTGAGCCTCTAGCTTAGTGATCTGGGGAAGGTACTTACAGGATGTTTAGAATGTGTGTAGGGATATTTTTGTTGTCACAATTATAGGAGTTGCTACTCACATTTAGTAGGCCCGGACCAGGGCTGCTAAACGTCAAGAACTGATCCACCCAAAATACCAAGAGTGCCCTGTAGAGAAACACTACTAACCTGTCTCATGGCAGACAAATTCATCTTGAAATTTTCAGCCCTATTCAGTAATTTCAAATCCAGGATTTCTAACCCACTTTCACATAGTTCAAATCTCTTAGTTTCTGCCCATCTTCCTCATAGTACTAATTGTAATGACATGAAGAGCTTATCACATCATACTCTGTTGCCCTTTGAGAATGGGGGCTAGTGCTTCTAGGTTGCTCTCTTCTATTTTATATTGTATTACGATATCTGTCACTCACAGGCCCCTGCCCAGTGGTGGTTTTGTGGTATATGTCACATCTGAAGCCCTGTAGCTGTCTGGCATGGTGATCCCTCAGAAATGCATCCCTTTGCCTGTATCCAGGTTCCTTGCCATTCTAGGCAGCTTCTTGACAAGTCATTCACTTTTCTTGCTAACTTCTGCACCTTTCTCTAATTCTACTGGAAAAAAAAAAGGATCCTGTCCATACTATTCTTAAGCCCTGGAATATTGAGAAGGATGGGTGTTTTCTGGTCCTTTTATTTAAATACATTATGCTGTTCCCTTGTTTGCTTTAGTCCTTAAAAGGTTATTGTTATTTTTTTTTCTCATTCATAATTGAGGTTCCTTTTTCAAAGCACAGCTCCTCTACTTCTGAAAGTTCCCAACTAATATGTTTTTTAAAATTTTGTTGTGGTAACATATAATATAAAATTTTCCATTTTTAATAATTGTAAGTGTACAATTCAGTGGCATTAATTACATTTACAATGTTGTGCAACCATCCCTACCATCTATTATCAACCTTTTTCATCACCCCAAACAAAAACTTTGTGCCCATTAAGCAATAACTCCCCATTCCTCCCTCCCTCCAGCCCCAGTAAGATCTGAGCTACTCTATGTCTCTCTGAATTTGCCTATTCTAGTTATTTCATATAAATGTAATCCACAAAATATTGGTCCTTTTGTGTCTGCCTTATTTCATTTAGCACTTTTTTTTTCTCAAGATTCATATGTTGTAGCATTTATAAGAACTTCATTCCATTTTTTGGCTGAAATATATTCCATTGCATATATATATATATACCATATATTGTTTATCCATTCATCTGTTAATGGACCTTTAGGTTGTTTCCATCTTTTAGCTACTGTCAATAATGCTGCTATGAGCATTGGAGTACAAATATTTGTTTGAGTCCCTGCTTTCAGTTCTTTTGGATATATACCTAGGAGTGGAATTGCTGGGTTATATGATAATACTATATTTAACGTATTTAGGAACTACCAGACTTTCCACAGTGACTGTACCGTATTACATTCCCACCAGCAATGCATGAAGATTCCTATTTCTCCACATCCTCTCCAACACATGTTCTTTTCCATTTAAAAAAATAATTTATTTTTAATTGTAGTAAAATATACGTAACATAAACATTTTAACCGTTATATGTGGACAATTCTTTGACATTAAGTACATTGGCAATACTGTGTAACTTTTACTACTATATATTTACAGACTATTTTCATTATCCCAAACCAAAGCTCAGACTCATTTAGCATTAACTCCCCATTCACCCCTCTCCCTACCCCTTAGTGACCACTATTCTGCTTTCTGTCTCTATGAATTTGCTTATTCTAAGTATTTCATATAAGAGATATCATATTCTTTCATGTCTGTCTTATTTCACTCAACATGATGCCTTCAGCGATCATCCAAGTTGTAGCATATACCAGGGCTTCATTTCTTTTTCGTGCTGAATAGTATTCCCTAGTATAGACAAACCACATATGTTTATCCAGTCATCTGTTGATGGACACTTGGGTTGCTTCGGTTGCTTCCATCTTTTTGCATCATTTTGAGAATAATTCTGCGATGAACATTGATATACAAATATCTGTGCAAGTCCCTACTTTCAGATTTGGGGCATATTCCTAGGAGTAGAATTACAGAGCAATAAGATAATTCTGTATTTAACTTTCTGAGGAAAAACCCTGAACATTTTTCCACAATGGTGGCACCATTTTCCATTTCTACCCACAGTATACGATGGTTCCTATTTCTCTGTACCAGTTTATTTTCAGTTTTAAAAGTAGTAGCCATCATAATGGGTGTGAAGTGGTCTTTCATTGTAGTTTATTTTATATTATTTTATTAGAGAATTTGAGTTTACAGAACAATCATGCATAAAATACAGGGTTCCATATACCACTCCACAACCAACAACTTGTATTGGTATTGAACATTTGTTACAATTGATGATAGCACATTTTAAAAATTTTATTTATTTATTATTTATTTATCCCCCCCTTGCTGCTTGTCTTCCTTTGTTGTGCCAGCTCACTGTGGGCTCACTGCGTAGTTCACTGCCGGCTTTGTTGCGCCAGCTCACTGCGGGCACTCCTTCACCAGGAGGCCCCAGGGATCGAACCCGGGGCCCAACCAATTGAGCCACAGCCACTTCCCGATGATAGCACATTTTTATAATTGAACTATTAAGTAAAGTCCATGGTTTGACTTAGGGTTCGCTGTGTAGTATAGTTCTATGGATGTTTTTAATTTTTTTTATTCTGTTACCATGTGTACAATCTAACATTCCTCCTTTTGATCATATTCAGATATATATTAAGTGGTGTTAATTGTGTTACCATCATGACCATCCATTACCTAAACATTTCCATCATTCCAAATAGGAACCCTGTGCATTTTAAGCCGTAACTTCCCATTCTCTATCCCCACACTGACCCCTGGTAATCTATATTCTAGATTCTGATTGAGTTATCTTTTTGTTAAGTTGAAGGATTTCTTTATATATTCTGGATATTAAACCTGTATTGGATATATGGTTTGCAAATATATTCTTCCATTGTGTAGATTGTCATTTTACTTTCATGATAAAGTCCTTTGATGCAAAAAAGTTTTTAATTTTGTTGAGGTCCTATTTATCTATTTTTTCTTTTGTTGCTTGTACTTTGTGTGAAAAATATAAGAAACCATTTCCTAACACAGGGTCCAGAAGATACTTCCCTAAGTTTTCTTCTAAGACTTGTATAATTTTAACTGTTATATTTAGGTCTTTGAACCAGTTTGAGTTGATTTTTGTCTATGGTGTGAGGTAGGGGTTGTCCTTTTATTTGCAAATGGAGACCCAGTTTTCCCACATCCATTCTTGAAGAGACTCTTCTTTCCCAATTGAGTGGTCTTTGCCCCCTTGTCAAAGATCAGTTGACCATAAATGTGAGGGTTGATTTCTAAGCTCTCAATTCTGTTCCATTGGTCTATATGTCTTTCCTTGTATCAGTACCATGCTGTTTTGATTTCAGGAAATGTGTATCCTCCAACATCATTCTTTTTTCAAGAATGGTTTTAGCTATGTAGGCCCCTTACCCTAGCAATGGAAGAAGACTTCCATCTAAATTTGATGCTTAGCTTTTCCATTTCTGCAAAGTAGGTTGTTGGAATTTTGATTGGGAGTACATTGAATCTATACATTGCTTTGGGTAATATACATCTTAATAATATTTAGTCTTCTAATCCATGAACACAGAATGTCTTTCCATTTATTTAGGTCTTTGATTTCTTTTAGAAGTGCTTTGTAGTTTTCTGTGTCCTTAATATGCTTGGTTAGATTTTTTCCTAGATATTTACTTCTTTTAGTTGTTATTGTGAATGGAATTCTTTTCTTGACTACTACTTCTGATTGTTCATTGCTTGTGTATAGAAACACTACTGACTTTTGCATGTTGATCTTGGACCCCGCCACTTCGCTGAATTCATTTGTTATCTCTGGGGGCTATGTTGTGGATTTTTCATGATTTTCTGTATATAAGATCACATCATCTGCAAATAGGGAAAATTTTGCTTCTTCTTTTCCAACTTTGATGCCTTTTATTTCTTTTTCTTGCCTATTGCTCTGGCAAGAGCTTCCAGTACAATGTTGAATGACAGTGGTGACAGTGGGCACCCTTGTCTTGTTCCTGATGTTGGAGGGAAAACTTTCAGTCTTTCACCATTAAGTTGGATGTTAGCTGTGGGCTTTTCATATATGCCTTTTATTATGTTGAGGATGTTTCCTTTTATTCCTAGTGTTATACGTGTTTTTTTTTTTTTCCATGAACTGGTGTTGGATTTTGTCAAATGCCTTTCAGCATCAATTGAAATGATCGTGTGGTTTTTTTCCCCATTCATTCTGTTAATGTGTATATTACATTAATTGATTTTCTTATGTTGAACTAACCTTTCATACCAGGGATAAAATCCACTTGCTCATGATGTATAATTCTTTTAATATGCTGTTGGATTAGGTTTGCTAGTATTTTGTTGAAAGTTTTTCATCTATATTCATAAGAAATATTGGTCTATAGTTTTCTTTAAATATTTTTATCTAATTTTGATATGAGGGTGGTGTTAGCTTTGTAAAACGAATTAGGGAGTGTTCCCTCCTCTTCAATTTTTGGAAGAGTTTGAGCAGAATTGGAGTTGTCTTTTTGGAATGTTTGGTAGAAGTCCTCTGTGAAGCTATCTGGTCCTGGCTCTCAGGACTTTTTTCCTAATTTCCCTTGTAATTTCCTCCTGTGTTTTCTTTTAAGAGTTTTTATAGTATCGGCTCTTATATTTAGGTCCTTGATCCATTTTGAATTAATTTTTGTATATAGTGAGAGGTAGGATTCCACATTCATTCTTTTGCATGTGGATATCTAATTGTGCCAGCATCATTTGTTGAATAGACTATTCTTTTTCCATTGAATGGACTTGGCACTCTTGTTGAAATTAACTTGTCATACATGTGTGGATTTATCTCTGAACCCTCAATTCTGTTCCATTGGACTATATCCTTATGCCACTGCCTGTCTTTATTGCCAGTACCACATTGTTTTAAAGATAGCAACTTTGTAGTAAGTTTTGAAAGTCCTTCAACTTTGTTCTTCTCTTTCAAGATTGTTTTGGCCATATGGGGCCTCTAGAAATTCAATATGAATTTGAGGATCAGCTTTTCCATTT